>PNEQ01110053.1:0-65649 GCA_003012365.1 Medauroidea extradentata
CCTACAAATTTTCATCCCTTAATATCAAATGGTTCCCGTCAAATTCAATAAAAACCATACTTGCAACCCCATCTTCACAGGGGTTTCCTGCCCTTAGGAGTGGTTTCCAGGCATTCGTTGCCAGACATTTTCTAACTGTTATTTTGCAAGTAACATCCTGTCACAGTTTGTCGCAGAGCTGATGACTCACCCTGTATATATATATATATATATATATATATATATATATATATATATATTTGGTTCATACGACTAAACATTCATAGTTGGCAAAGTCTGAATAGTAATGTGATGGTTGTTGTAATCAAATCTATTGTAGAGTGTAATAAATGTTTATCGCTGTATCTTATGTACGGAATGATTCTTGCCCTACGAAATCCCAGTTATTTGTAGGAAGTTAAAAAATTATATTGTTTATTGTTTTGCACGAAACTTGAAACATGGCAACCTCCGTCAGCCAAGCAAATTCGTTCTGTATTCTAGATACGTAGGATTTTCCTGGTGAGCAAATCACTCTGAACATCCCTCTTTTTTTTTCAGTTCATATCCGGAGTGGCGCACGAACACACATCCCTCTGTTAAGGTCAGTCGGTGACGTGAAATGCCGTGGCCTATATCTCAGTTGTCTGTGGTCGTGGCATTCGAAATATGTGTGCGGTCAGACGCAGCCAGCGACAGCAATGCAGGTGATCCAGGATTGTTTGTGCGAAAGGTCAAACCATAGTGTAAATAAAGTGGTATCTAGAGCCGTCACGCAATGGTAATTTTCAGTCCACTTATATTATCCATAAGAGTCATATTTTCAAGCTGGGTTCAGTAACATTAACTAAATACAAAAATTAATTTTTTTCAAATGCTGCCAAATTGGTACATATCTTGCAGTTTTATTAGTGAAACATTTAAGGTATTTTATACGAGCCGTTTTTAAATCAATATTTTAATTTTCCCGTATTACACCTCGGAACACATTTCAAAATCTCAATTTTCAAACACGTGTTTGACGAGCTAGCCTATACGCCGGGAATGAGCTTGGTTGGCAACGAACAACAACAATTACATATGACCGATTTTCCAAATGAAAACTTCATAGCTGTATTATTTTTCATTTGTATAACGTCATTAATATTTATTTTCAAGCTATATATAAAAGTGTATGAAACCCGATGTGATACTCTTGTATTGTGTTGGTAGGATCCGGCCCCGGGGCGAGCGTGACACGACGTCTGTAGTAGGTCGCTAGGAACACAGTCGGACTGTTTATTTAGCGTCGGCAGTGGCTGTCACGCGAGAACGGTCATTGCGTGTGAGTGTAGAGATACTCGCGATACAGAACAACCGACCGTGCAGAAGCAAAACGAAACGTGTATCCTGAACCACGACTGTAATAAAAAAGATAGTGTATTCCATAACAGCATTTTATCGATCTTTCAAATTTTTTTTAGATTTATTTTATATTCGAATCGATACTTGGTACTTTAGCAATCTTCGGTTTCGCACCTGAAGTTAACATCATCACCACCACAGTAAATTTGACCCCATCTCAATACCAGCTCAGCTAACAGCGGAAATATTTCCTTTACAAACTTGTCCATATGAAACAATATTGCCTTCCTAACCTGGTTCATTCACCATCATCCTTTCTGTAAAATAATTTCCTAAATAGAATGTACCAGGAGCACTTCGTTTACTTGATTTTAAAAAAAGAAGTATAAATAAATATATATTTAAATAGCAATGAGGGTTGCACAGTAAAACGAGCCAAAATGATTCTGTATTAAAAAAAATTTTTGTATTAGTATTGTAACACAGAATGTGCATAACTGAATGATACAAATCTCAGTAATTTAAAAACCTAGCTACCATGCCTAGTCCTTCTTTCTTAATGAAAATATTACGGGAATTGTACTATACTATTTATCGTTTACAGTTGTTCCCAACCGCTAATGACAGGGCGAAACTGAGGGCCGCAGTCAGATCATTCGCGTTCCACCAAGGAGATCCGAGTTCCATTCCCGGCGGGGTCGGTTCCCGAATTTTCGCACGTGGGAGTCATGCCGGACGATGCCGTTGGTCGGCGGGTTTTCTCGGGGATCTCCCGTTTTCCCCGTCCTTTCATTTCGGTGCTGCTCCATTCTCACATCATGTCACCCCTCACCAGCGCTGAAGACCTCGATGTTGAGCACTGACCAAAAGCTCTCACTCACTCATGCACAGAGCAAAACTCGCGCATATTCCACCCAGTCAAGTCAACTAATATTCCATGCACAGCGTGACGGCACCAACAACAAAGTCCTTGCGACTTGCCAGCTACTTCGACAACTATTGCCAAATACGCCACCACACCCTTTGTAAGGTTGCAGTTTGTTTGTTTGGATGTTACTTGTCCGGCGTTACGAACGTCTAGTGTCTGTATTCACAAGATTAGTGTTTGCCACACACTGGGTCACCAACACGGAAACAAGGGAAGAGAAAGTACTCGAGCGTGCCTCTCCGAAAATAACCGTATTTAACTTTTATTCCAACAGTATACAGATTGTTCGAGAACTGATGCTCGTTGATTCATTCATAGATAAAGCCCATAACGCAAAAACCAAAATATTTCTCAGTGAACGCTTGTCTGTTAATGAGACTCTGAAAAGTTGCAGGAGTTTAGTGTGTAAATCAGGGTTAAGGAGCCTACCTACCTGCCCTTAAAATACGTTGCAGCGAGAGACAAATATTTTTTTCAGGAAACTATTTAACGAGCATTATATTTGTTTATCTACGAAATGAACACACGCCTCAAAGCATGTCGTCTTAAAAATTCAATACGTTAATTAGAAACATTATTTTCAGGCCTCTGAAAATGAAAAAGAAAAAAAAATGTGTTCGGACTGCAGTGTCTGGAAAAATAACGACCGAATTCGAAAAACATAACTACAGAAACAAGCGTTAGACTTTGAACTATGCTGTTTACAAATAAAAAAAAAATAATTATACGGTCACCGCTTAAAGTCCCATAGGAAATAATGTATTTGTAAAGTTCTGCATGCCAGCTGAATAGCGATGATACGTTACATACATCGGTCAACGGCAAACTTACCACTTCTGCCTCACACACACAAACGCAGCCTATCTAGGGAGGCCCCCATAACATGACTCACCTGACCACTAATTTCCGAACATTCTGTACAATCATGCAATGTATATTATCGACCTCGTGTCAACATTTATTTTAAAATAAATTGACTAGGAATGACGAACGACTTGTAGACTTGGTAAGCACTTAATGTAGAGATCTTGAGCGCTGAGATTGCGATATAAGGGGAGCATGAAATAACTTTAGAATGTAATGGTGGTGGAACGAGAGTACTTCGAGAGACCCGGCTGGCCAACAGCAACGTCAGCCACGTTTCCCACATGCTTAATTTACAGTGACCTCAACGTAAACGGAACTTCAATCTCCGTGTGATGAGAACAGTGTTGGATGAGCTCTGCACGTTTCTGTTAGGCTCATCACTTATAAATATGAATAGCATAATGTAATATTTTATAACATCCACGCGCCTCTCAGCCCAAATGCACAAATAATGAATAAAAGTCGTAAAAGAAGCCAATCCGAAGCAAGGGTCAAACTCTCGTGTATATCTATAGATCCTTGAGGTATGTCATGCAACCCTCTGATAGGAACGTGAAGGAATGCGAAGATCTGAGGAAACGGGAGTGATCAGAAAATACCCGACATTAAAGGGCAACATCCGTCGCGTTTTTCACATGTGCAAATATCCGGATCAGCACAGCCTGGTATTGAATCCGGTTTGTTCAGGTGGAATACGAATGTTCTAAACACTAAACCACCCAAATCCTGCGTCTTTCGAAGCTATAACGTAACAAAAACATTATTGCTGTAGAAGTAGTCTGCGGTTTAAGTTTTTTTTTGACGAATTACTTACAACAAGAAACGTATTTAAAAACACCCACGTGTTTAATAGCATTTAGCAGGATCTGAAGAGGAAATGTATCAGAACACTAAGGCATATTAAGATGACAGATAAATTATTTAGTTAGACTTGAGCTAAGTTACAGAAAATTTTTATTGAAGATCTTCATTAAATATTATCTCTTTAAAAACATGGTATGTGCTAGTACTAAAAAAGTATAGTACCATTTGTTTCATAAGATATAAAATGACACGTCATACTTTAATTTTAATAAATAGTGAGCACGTATTAATTACCGTCTTAGAATGCATACCGTGGTATCGATTTATATCGAATAAGAAGTTAAATAGTTTTTATTATAATGTCTAAACGTTCCCTAAATGATTCCCTATTGAATGGCGGTGTATTGCAAATCAAAGTGGTTTGCTGGATATACGCCACTGCGAGCGGATGTTGCATTCGCAGAAAACCCTCACTTACTTAAAAGGACTATCCTAAATACGAGGAAATTAGCAAAAATACAACGAAGAGGCAATCAAGTCTGTTGGAGTTCCTCGACTGTTCGTGTTCTTCATGACGGGAACAGATACCAATCAGTTCCCGAAACGTCGCATCTGTTGTAGTCGAAGACTGCCTACAATCATCGTTTGTAATGTGTTCGCTGTTTTCGTTGTCTAGTTCATCATTGTCGCCTTCTCCCAAGGGGTGCAAGATCAATGCTGACAGCCTATCTCTATACGTTACCATATTGAATGGCGCCATATTGCAGCCCACAACATGCAATGTCCTATACCGATTTTTTTTTGTTGAAAAAAAAAATGCCCTCCCACTTTCCACTTTCTAAAGTACACAAGTCCCTATCTTGGCCTGCAATATGTCAGCCTTAAGTTTGGCCATGTAACAGAAGAACCGCGTAACAGTCTAGTTATTTTATAACGTCTTTGCCTTCTTCACCTTGATTGTTCCTTACCTGTTTGAAATTTCCTGTGTCTTTTTTGAGTTTTTAATATAATCCGACAATATTCCTTTTTCGGAATTATTTGTATGTTTGTTGGCTGTAGTCATTTTTGACTTCCTTGGATTTTTTATTAATTTTCTTTCTTGCTAATTATGTCTTGGTTCGTCATTTTATGTAACCGTGGGTTTTGTGCAAACTTACATTTGCTAGCAATGGCGCATATCCAGCGAATCAATTAAGTTTTTAATTAACTTAATATAAAAGTCAACTCCGAATTCTACGAGTTATAAATGTAGAAATACTTTTAGTATTTTTTGCAAGGGCGTTGTGATTAAATAATACAACATATTCTTTAATTAAAAGCGACATTTATACCGTTCCTGTTAAATAGATGTTATCAACTAACATAACACTAATTTACTGTAGTACAGCTGACTGTAATAAATATTTTATCAAATAAAGAAATAATGCAGTATTTATATTAAATCATTCTACATCAAAGTAGATCGTTGCGAAATGTCTTAGGAGCTCACGTTCTGGACAAACATAAGAAACGCAGTCTGAATAGCTGGTATACGATATAAATATAAACATTTTGCGCATTGTGAGGTGTGAATGATATTCAGAAATGTAATTTTGTTAGTGTTGACATAGTGTGTAACGGCAACGTAGTGTGGAACAAACAACAATTAAACACTACGAGATTCTTCGCTGCTTCTACGTGCTGAATTTCTGTAATTCGATGTCAATGTATATGTTTCAATCTTTGTGGAATTTTCTATAAAAGTTCACAAAAATGCCACTTTAATCTCAGTAAGAGAACAATGAAATCCTATGCAAAACGTATGCAGTGTATATTATTGACATTAAACTGTTTGTGTAAGTATACTCAGGACTAAAGTTACGTGATGTAATTAACTATAATATTCCAATCAGAACAAAAAAAGCTATTATATACAGTAGTTGCAGTGACAGTATGTCTTTAAAAATAATTAAAACGTGTACTAATTACATTTAAACAAGTATAAGTAATTAATGTGCAATTATTTGGCTCTAAGTTTTCAAAATTTTCTCAGTTATATTAACCTTACATATCCTTCTAAAGTACATTTGAATTTAAGTGACTTTGAGATATGTAAATGCTTTTCCAGTGGGACTCTTAAAACGTAAGAAGATTTCATTTAGATTTTCCAGATACGCATATATTGTGCATGTTAGTTAAGTGGCCGTAAATGTATGTGATTAATACTGGCATGTTAGACCTCTTTTGACAAACGCAAATACTTTGAAAATAGTTTAATAAACCGGGTGTTTTGTCGTTTAATCCCACATATTTACGTCACTTAACAGAAAATTTTCAGTGCAATTAAATGTCATGTAATCGTTGATATTTCTGCTCATCTGCGTTCGAATTGTGTTGTAAGAGATTTATAGTTCCACATATTACATCAGAAACAAATTATTCGCTAGTGAGAAACCCATAATTCACATTTGAACACACTTGACAAAAAAACTTACGACATTTATGGACATAACAAGAAGGAACTGGATATACAAAATAGCTATGTTATGTGCAATAGAGTTAAAATACATTTTACAAGTTGGCATTAATTGAAACATTTGGGAACAGTCAAAACTATAGTCGTAAGTGTAAAAACAAAATGCAGGTAATAAAGGTAATAAGAAAAAAAAATGTCTGTTCGAAAATAAGCAAGAACACGGTACAGAATACTTGTGTTTTGTAACCCAGGCTTTGTTTACGTGCTAACTACAGTCGTTATTGTTTCATTTCCTTTTATTTCAAGAGGTGCGTTTTCTTCCTGGTTCGTTAATAATTAGGTATGCCTCTTCGACCGCGACCGTTGCGAACACATGAACCGCGAATAAATCGTTTTATCAGACGAGAGTCAGGACAAAGCTGGCCGTAAAGAACGCGACCGCTGCGAGCTCGCAAAAGAAGGAGAGGAACGCCGCAAAAGGGACGGGAACAGAAGCGGTAATCCCGGAGCTGGAAATAATATATTTCATTGCGTGACCACAGTTTTACATACCCACATTTAACGTGAACTCATTTACCTACCTCCGGCGGCGCTGTGAGAGCGAAATTTCGCGAGCTTCTCTCTCTCTCTCCCTCTCCAACCCCTTTCCAAATGTTTCTGCCTCACCTACTACCCCCCCCCCCTGACTCACAGCCCGTTCCGACGTTTTTCGAGCCTTCCCAAGGGTCCCCTTCCCTCGGTAATTGTTTCGAAACTGGAGCGATGTAACTCGTCGAAACGTACCCTGCCTCCAACTCCTACCCCCGCCCTGCCCCTCTTCACAACCCCCCAACGGCGCGGCAACCTGAACAATGGAATCCCTTAATGTCCCCCAAGCACGACCGTAACGGAATAACAGAACGCGCGCGCACGATCGAGGTAGCTCGTAGCCGTTTACAAACGCTCACTCCTCCGTGGGCGTGGTCGCACTCGTGCGCGACTGGTGGAACTCAGCGCAGACGGTTTACTTCTTTTTTTGTTTTGAAGTCTCACCTCGGCCCCACTGTTGCCAGACACGCCCTCACTACTACTAGACTTGCTCTTACTGTTGTCAGGCTTCTCCTACTGTTGCCAGATATCGGCCTAACTGTTGCTCGACTCGTTCACTCTGCTGCAAGACGTATCACTGTAACCAGACTCGGTCCAACTGTTGCCAGAACATCTCCAAACTGCCGGACTTGCTAGCTCTGTTTACTGGCCGGTAATAGAACTCGGATCGACTGAGTGGGAGGCGAGCACTCTTCTCACTGCGCCAATCGCTGCTCCTAACAGTATTCAGTCCGCAGGCTGGATTAGGCTTTAGTAGGAACACATGAGGCACGATTAGGCGAGGATAATACTGCGTTGCTTCGCCATTGCCTTCCGCAGACCGGGGATCCGATGACAATACAACACCCAGTCCTAAAACCGGAAGGTTTCTGAAAGTTTTACACTCCGACAGGGAATCGAACCCAGGACCCTTGGCCCACCGGCAAGGAACTATAAAAACTGAGCGGCCAAGAACAAATCCGCGTAATTCACCCGCCTCTACCAATTGTGATCTTTGAAAGAACTGTGCAATGGGAGTACATGACTGGATTTAGTTGCTTGGACATACTCCATTGCGAAATAAATGACTGTCGATGAAAACTAAAAACTACCAATTGTGTTACCACCAGACCGCTCTAACAGTCCTTCAGGTTCTGTCGCGTATAGTCGCGGCACACGGTACCCGCACTCCACAAGTCTTTATTTACAGCTGGGTGTGCGTGCGACAGGCCTGTGACGCCAAGTTCCAGGAGAGCGACCCAGCCGAACGTCAACCAATGACGGACGCGCGGGTATGCAAATGCCTCGCGCCCAAGCCCTGTGACATTTCCGCGAATTATTATCGCCGGTTTTTTTTTTTTTTTTTTTTTTTTACATTTTTTCCCATTATCCCTCTCGCTCTTTTGCTCGCCTTCCCCTTCTCAACAGCCGCTCCTTGCCCAGCTAGCAATATGTCACCGTGCCACGAGGAACCATAGGCAATGTGAAGATTGTGGGAAGGGGGGTGCAGCTCGGTGGTTGAAGGGAAAACATTGCAGGGTTGGTCGTAGATAATATAAACTCGCAGTTTTTATGCAGGTGTAACGGGACCACGGCATCAACCCCCTCCGCTCCTCTCAGCCCCTGGGCGAGTTAGGTTAAAAAAGGGAGGAGGTAATAACTAGGTTTTAAAGAGGAAACATATAGCGATACTGTCGCAAAGGTGGCAGTAGCAGATCTTGTGGGTCACCGTTTCTGAAATTGTTGTACTCATTACTGGGTAGCTATCACGCCGTTTTTATCAGAAGTTCCCTCACTAGAGACCCTAAAAATTCTTGAATTCAATTGGACGGAATTAAGAAGAATGGTCATCGTTAGGTACCTGATAATTTCGAATTTTCTTGTGGGCAGCAGCAAGATTTCAGACAACTGTAAATTCGTGTCTCTTTCGCAATTGTTACATGTCTTACATGTTAGCTTGTAGAGGATTCTGAGACATTAATAAAGAAGTGCTCAATTGTTGATCCAATCATGTGGTATCGCCGTGTCGGCGAGCAGCTAATGAGCAATCTTCTTGAGTACACTTATATTCTTGGTGACTACACAATAGGTCAGTCAACACGCGAATTTTATCTTTTCTCTAGTTTTTGTATATTACATTTATCTTCAAGAACTATGAACCAATGGTGAATCTGCATGAAAACACTTACGGAATCTTGTGCTACACTGTAAAATATATAAACGCTCACTCACTGGCGTAGCAGCGAACTATAGTGGCTGATGACAGAGTGCACTGTACATAGGACTGTTGAGTCCTGTCGGTAGGTTGTCGAACCCGTGAAATTTCAGGTTCTCTATTCGTATAGGCTATTCAGTGATACGGCCTACTATCCTACGCAGTTTCGAATTTTTACAACTATAGATAACAATAAATTACCAACGTACTAATGCATCTTTAGCAGAAAAAAATATTATTTTTTAATTCAGACGCTTGCCTTTTATTTATTTATTTCCACCATGCCATACATTAGTCGCTGTACGCTATAAAGCATATTTCTATCTTCCAACTCTGACCTGCATTTGTATAATTCAAAATGTCCAATCTACTTTTGATCCAAAAGAATGCATCCTTCAAAATGGTAGTTTCCGCTTACACAGCAAAAGTTTATGCATTTTTTTTGTTTCGCAAGTATTTGCTAAACAGTTGACATGTGAATAATTTTTTTCTGCAATTCCGACAATATCGAGAATTGCTGAAAGCTTCTGAGCTTCGCCTCGCCGGGTTGGAAATCAAATCCCTCATCTTCCCAAAAACAAGTCCAGTGGGTTACTAATGGTAAGACTAGCTCAGTTCGAACAAAAAAAATATAACGTGGGAATGACTTGGAAAGCAAGTTTATTATGCCATAATTAACATTTCTTAGTAATTTTCAATTTTTTAAAATACATTACTTAATAATGAGCAAACTTAATAGTAAACGTTAGTAATATTTGTAATTTATTTCGTTATGCTTCTAAAGGCGAACGAATTTTAGCAACAAGTTTTCAAGTTTATGTTGTTAAAGGCACAAAAGTTAAGGTTACGTACATATTTCACAAACATACATATACTTAACACATAATCACATAGGCCTAGTTAATTTGTTAAAAATTTGTAAATTTTAAGTTAAATCTGTATCACCAGGATATAGGGTTGTATAATTAAACAAAAAATAATTAATTGAATTCTAAAAGTGTTTGGGAATTTATCTTTACCTTATATGGGAAAAGTTTCTTTCCTTTACTTTCAATGTAAAATTACTCTACCCATTATGAAAATTGGCGTACATGACAAAAATACCATTTACTGAAAAGTGAAACCTACTAAGAGTAGTCGCAAATTTTTCTGCACATCGACAGTATAATTATATAAAGTTAGTTGGCGTTCGAACAAACGCCCTGTATTTGCGCGCGTACGTCAAAATTGTTCCAACCTTTATCGTGCGTTGTGGTAAATGACATATTCCACTTTATGCCTCAGTCTTAGATAACTCTGAAGCCTTTAGTAATACTATAAATATCAGTACTTAAATACGTAGCATATCGGCCTATAAAATCTTACATTAATTTTTTTTTTTTTCAGTAAGTAAGGTGCATGCATACATCTAGAGGTCTTAGGTATATGTCTCGTTTGGATTCGTGTATTCTACAAGAAGAAGGAATGTTATATCCTCTTTCAGACTAGAAAACAAATAGTGCTGTACATGTCCTATGTAACTATTTTTATGACTTTATCAGTATGATGTAAACACACATTAACGTAACTTATTGGTGTTAAATCCTCTGAGTGCACCGAAATAATCTAACTTAGATTAAATTAACGATGTATTAGTTTTACAAAACTCTATAGTTCAGCGATAGCTGATTTTATGTATTACATATAAAAATATAACAGTTTAGTTAAACACAACATTTATTTATAAAGAAAAAGTTTGTCGCCTCCGAAAACACCTACATACAGATATTTATACTCATAGCATTCTGATACTTCATAAATTTTAAGATTCAACTGTGTTCAACAGTGCTATAGAGTTATTTTGATGGGGTTAGTTTAGATGGTTGCTACACTGTGAGTTAAATGACTTTAAGCGTTACGGTTAAACGGTTACTTACTAGAACGGCAGGTACTCGGAATATAAAAACGGTTACAATGTGTTCTATTAATTTAGGAGGGGAGCGCAATAGTACTTTTAATTAATACATTTAAAACAATGAAGGAATATCACAGGGTTGCTGCCACCTAATAATATGTGGCGACCTTACCGAAAGCTGGACTGATGAGGTAGACGGCATCGACGGACGAGCACGCCCCCGCCGGGACACTACCCCCGTACCCCGGAGAAGAGCTGGACTGATGTTGATTGGGCGAGTGTTGGCGGACGACAGGCACTGATTCATTGCGTTATATTGCTACTACTTGACCACGACAACTAGTCTCGCGGGAAAATGCGATCTACAGCTCCTTGACCACTGCGCGCAACTGGTGTGGCGCACCACAGCACCGGCCGTAATACTGTGGCACAGGCAGCCGGGGCGTCATTTCAGGTTTTTCTTGGTGGGGGAGCAAGATTTTTTTTCGGTGACAGTGACCTTGTTGAGTATTTTTTTATTAATTAGTCATGTATAAATTAGAAACTTTAATAAAAAAAACTTCAGTTTCATGTGCTTAAATTAGCATTATTTAAATAGCAATATATATATAAAAGATATTTTCCCCCTTAAATTCTAATGATAGAATACCAGAAAATATATCATTGAGGCTGTCAATCGGTGTGACAGCTGTATGCCAGTTCAATAACTTGAATTTCAAGACATGCACCCCTGTTTTATTCCGATTTTCAATTTTAACGTTTAAACAATAGCATATATCAAAAAACTGTTAGGCAGTTTTGTTAATTATGGTCTTATTCAGGTTGGGTGATTTTTTCAAGGCTGGAAATACTGTAGTATTAGCTTACTAAGTAACTTAACAAAATTCTGATAAACTGATTTCTTAGTCGAAACCGTATGAATTCTTGCTTTTAAAAAATTAACTGTCGCGGGGGAAAATATTTTAAAGAAAACTGCCATACGAATTTGTGATATCTGCTCTTGTTTAAGTTTTAAAAAATAATTATTGCGAAAACAGTGGAAATAGCAAATCATGGCCTTACAACGTAGAGTGAGGCATTTTACATTGTCTCTCTTACCGCCTTACCGCTCCACTATTATATCCGTACACTGAATAAATAAATAAATAAATATATATATATATATATATATATATATATATATATACACTCATATCTTTGTAGACGCCATATTTTTCTCGTTACGAACAGTATATGTTTTTTGTGACAACTACAAAAAACAGTTTGCACCCATTAAGGTTTTACAATGACCACAACATTTTTTAAATAAGTGCAAACAAATTTGGTGCCGTCTATACCGACAAAACATTCAGTGGCCACCACATACCGTTTTATTTCCTGTGTAGCTTAAAGATACGATATTGAATTTTTGCGTTGCTACTTATTTTTTACGTTAACAATTACGCGTATAATTTTTTATTTAACAGTTCATATTCAAATAAGTTTACTTATATGATTAGGATGAAAAAAAATTCCGAATTCGTTTTCCCTTATTGCAAGACGTACAAACAACTAAGTTATACCACGTGATGGTAAAAACATATCGGCTAATTACTTTCATTTTTAAACGAGTTGCCATTGCATTATTTCGATAAATTCTTTTGGTAACTGGCCATCAAAAGAGTTTCCTTATAAAAATATTTGAAATTATTAAATAACTTGATAGTAAAAATATATGTGGAATCTAGCTTATATAACCTGAATAACTTCCTGGTATCCAAATATGTGGGCTGTTGATCTCAACTATCTTGTGTAAATAAAGCGTCAATTATTTTATCAGTGACTTTTATTCTAAGTTTATGCTGTAACAATGCGCACAGGATTCACTCATATCCCTATTGAATATATAATTATTTTTGCCAAAATCGCCAAAGCAAAGGACATGAAACATTGTTTAAGAATTATAAGTTGTCCCGATAATTTAGCAAAATGTTTATGTTTGTATTAACAAAAACTTCTTAGCTAGGTCGTGAAGGGTCGTAGATCAACTCCGTTTCTACCACATGTGCATGTTGAACCACGAGTGCATAGTAGTGTGCAACCATCTGCATACTCCGCGACAGTTCACCTTCCGCAACGGTAAGACTAATTCACTAATTACTTATTGACTGTTTCAGATGTTTCAGCTGAATAAAAAACGGGCCCATGCTGTACTTAATCTATCAGTAGGGCAAGTGATTTTTGGTGAAAAGAATTCTGCAACAATTTGTTCCAATGCCTTATGTGAACACCTGTTTCTCTGCTTCATGGTCAGTGATTGGCAGTTTTTAACTTTTGGCATCTCGGGGTCCTACCCGCAAATCACGGACGTGTGGTGTCGCTGTAACATTGTTCTGGTTGGTAATGTCTAATGAGCCACGCCTCTGCCCTATTATATTCTATCAGTAACCACGAACCAGAGTTGCGTGTGTGCGCGTAAGGCATTGAAACAAGTTGTTGCAGAATTCTTTTCACCGAAAATCGCTGGCTCTATCTATCAGTACACGTGGTTGCCTTAAATTATGTGTTTTGTGCTTATTTATCAGGATGACAAAATTGAATCTTTCATGACGCAAGTTGTTGAAAGTTTCATGTAACAGTTGCGCGCAGTGAAGGAAATAAATCGCATTGGTAAAGATACATAGTTTCGTACACAGTGGTGGTTGTATACTAAGTTTTGTGCAGCCATAGAGGTTTTAAATTATAGACTTATTAACTGTTATAATTGGTTTTTCCCTGGAGGAAAGGGCAATATTTTATGAGGTTATAGTACTCGTCATTGTGATCAAAAAATTTTCATATGAATTTGGTGTCCATATGGGATGGTTGTCGAGATAGCCCTATTTGAATGGAAACGTTGATAAGCTCTAAAATTACTGTTATTGTTTTATTTGTAGTTATATCCCTCTTTGCAGTGGGAGGTTATGTGACAATCAAGGAGGCAATGCAGTAACACGGAAACGAGTTTACATACACAGCTAACCGACTAATATGGACTGTGGATTTACGTTGTGTTTGGCACTACATGAAACAAAATTGTTGTATATTGTAATCATGTTATTAGAGCTATAAAATAGTTGTATGTTATGCATTATGTATTACAATTTTCTTGTGACTGGAACAAGGAACAGAACTGAAAATGAAATAATTACAGTAATTTGAGGGGTTATCAATGCTTGCATTCAAATGGGGCTATGGCGATAACCGTCCACATTGACCCCATGTTCATTCACAATGACCAGTACTATCACCTCCCAGAATATTGGCCTTTCCTGCTAGGACATCTTATAGAATTTTTCTAAAATTATTACTCCATTCACAAATCGCGACAAGTTCGTAGCTTTACTTTATACTTTTATTTGCTTTTTAATTTACAACCATAGTTTAAATCTTTCTTTTCAGTCATAATAATGAAACTAAAGTTGATGGTTTACTTTCAGAAAGTAGTCTGTGGCCACCGTATATAAGCACACATTTTTTATAACGATTTAATAACAGAGTTCCAGCAACGGAACAGTTCGTAACTTCAACAAAAAATTTAATTTTTTAGGTTATGTTTAATGGGATTTACGTATCGTCGGCAACGAAGTCATTCGTGAACAGAGCACACAATTTTACATAAGGGCAGAAACTAGGAGGAATACATACAATGGCCTTTGTGATAGAACCACCCCAGAATTCACCTGAACGATTTCGGTAAACTATGACAAACAGAAATTTGGATCGCCTGAGCCGGGAATCGAGTCCGGTTATTTCCAAATGCGAGTTCAAAGTATTATCACTGCAATAAACCAACAGTGTGTATTCTTTCTGGCTTACAAATATTGTTGCTACTCCCCAGACACAATTTATAGAATCGCAGTGTTTTTTCATACAATACAAATTTTTTGAACGACTTTATACTAATTTGCCGATAAGCTAGAGACTTGAAAACTTTAAACGTATATCTCAGAACAGAAAGCCAATGCAATACTCAATCGATTTATTGTATGATTGTTTGCCTGTCTGCCTGGTACAAATTTTTCTTGTTAAAAATCGATTGCAAATTTAACACATACACAAAAAAAAGGAAAAGCAGGAAGTAATTATTAATATAAAAAATATACTTCATTTCTAAAGCGGGCAAAAAGTATAAAACAATTTTTCGTTGTAAAATTTAACGTGGGTGGGATGATAAAGGTAAGTGATGCATGAGTAGTTGACCTCAGTCACTAACAATTTTATTGCACAGCAAATTAAATGAACTGTTGTGTGAGTTTTCTCAAACACTCTATTCTCTCCTTACTATCATGTATTGCATGTACCCACGTTTTTCATTGAAAAGTTTATAATAATTGTGATAGGCTAAGTTATTTCTCACTGTTTATTGTTTTAGAACGTGGTATAGTAAATTTTATTAGTGTAATTATTTTGTTTTGCTTCCAGCGTAGATGTTTTATAAGATAGCGTGTGTTTATTTTTTTGTGTCAGGTGCATTGTAGTGACCGCAATCGAAGATGTAATTAGACTGTGCGCATACTACCCTGCTTGTGTCATGGGCTTGAGGGCGGGATTGTGCAGTAAAGGAGGGTAATGTGACCTTTAACCCCTCGGGCACGGGTTAGGGCGGCACTCTGTCACCCACAGAGTCCCCATCTCGGCGGCCGTTAAAACCCGACACCAAGTTCCTTGCCAGTTTTTCTTACCCTCTGCTTCCGCCGAGGTAAGAGTTTTGTAATCTGCCTGAGGGATCTCGACGCTGCCGCAAGAGTTCTCATACCCGTGGGTATGCCTGAAGGCGTAATAGAATCCATTCCTTTTACTTTTACTTCCATATCCACGCGCTCTAACAGTCGCAAAGGCGCACTGTGGAACAGTTTGTCTCGTTGATGCGAACATTTTGGCGCCTGGGTACGAAATTAAATTTAATATTCGTAAAACAGCTAATTACCAAAACCCTTAGCAATGCCTTCTATATAATAGCCATTTAGTATAATATATACCTATGATGCACTATTTTCTATCTCCCTGCTTACTTAGTTAAAGACTTTCCTGAATAACAGGTCAGGTGCTCAACTTCTCTGTAAGATACCTCATAGTTTTTCCCTGCGTATTCTTTCCTTACTTGTGCTACATAGAAAGTCGTACATTGAACCACGTATTATTTTCAGTACTGTTACCGGTGACCTATATTTACAACAGTTAAATTTTAAACCCCGGTACACAATATCCTTAATTCTCTACACAATACCTTACTCAATTCTGTTCATAAACGTATATTTTTATTTCATAACAGTTTTCTATAGCAAAACATTTGGTTATGTACACACTATCACTGTTTACTTCTATGTAAAAGAGAAAAATAATTTTGTGATGCGGGTTGTTATGTTACATAAATTACAACAGTAAAATTGCCGAAAACTATATAACAACAAGACTTGCACGTAGTTGCCAAATAAGTAAAAAAGTATATTACATTATTTAGGTTTTGAAACATCAGACGGTAGCGTGTTTAGTAGGAATCATGAATGTTATTTCTATTCAAAGCATATTGGCAACCTCACTTGCGTATGTCGCATGCGCAGTGGCTAAAACTGTGCACTGCTCATGCGCGTGGACATACACTACGATTAAAAATAGGACGCGTTCTATCTGTCAAATTAAGTACGGAATTCTGGAACCGACGCAGGAGCGGTACACACTGTCGTAATGCTACTTGCAATGAATTAGGTACGGAATTCTATGGTGAATTATGGATAGAGTGTACCAGGCTTAAGGGTCATTTTCAGTCGCCATATTGAATTGTATTATTTTTCGCTTTTTTTTTTTTTTAATTCTAAGACGAAAAAATAATAATCATGCGATTATACCACAAATTATATTTACATTTCGCTACAGGACAGACCTTGCGATTTAGCTGTTAACATTTAATTACGCCGCAATCTCTGTGGCATATTTTTTTTTATATTCATGAATTGCCCGACAAATTGCGACCTAACTATACATTACTAGCTCTATTGGCACGCTTGTATTGTAGCTCAAGGTAGATAGAATTTGCGGTATAGTCGCGGATTTTACCTTTTTATTCTCAGAATTCCAAAAAGGAAAACAATATTAAAATTCAATATGGCGACTGAAACCGAGCCTTAAGACATGCAAAGGCTACGTAGATTTTGTCACTATCTTGTCATATTCTGGTGGAAACTACATCCGAGCAACTGCGATTAAACTTTTATGGGATTTCCAGGTATTGTTTGAACACACGTGATGTCCACAATGCAACGAAATGCACACTGGACGGTGCACGAACCTGACATTTCCAACAAAACTGGTGAACTCATGTTTTGATTATTCTGTTATTCTCTGCAGCGAACAAGGGCACAATAATATCACAGCGACACAATAGCTTGGAATACAGAAGCGAAATAACTGCACGTATGACACTCAGCCGCACTAACGCGTGAGGCAATAGGGGAACACTTGCTGTAGCTGCGAGTTGAAACATCAGCTCGAAGCCTGACTAAAGTGGCACAATGAGACACAAATTCGCTGTTTTGAGCCTCATGTAGCAAATAACCGACGTCATGTACTTATAAAAAACAGTAACGGCACGCCGTAGTACTGTGTCTTCACAGTGTGAGGTACAGCGATGAGTTATATAGGTAATGACAAGACAGCACGGTAGTAAATGAGTGTTTTGAATCAGGTCTCCAATTGCCTCACAATCCTCAAGTAAAGGTTCTGCACACAGGGCCTGTATTTTCACCTACTGCCTGATTACTATCTGCTGGATACGTTATCAGCTACTTATAATCAGCAAATGTGTATTACAACCTCTGGATAGTAACTGCATAACTATCAGGTAGATATTCGGAGGTACTTGGTTATTTTTTTCATAAGTTGTTAGTAAAACTGTAGCTAACTTTTCTTTGGGTTGTTGTGGTTTTAAGGTCTCGCAAATATTACAAATTTTCATTGTTTCTCATGTTTAACATCATCATTAAGTAAATTATTGATTAAAATACTGGTATCAAATGAAATTATAGACCCAGATATACTTAATTTTATAATTCAAACATGCAACAAAATAAATACTGGTTGAAATAAAGTAGTTAAAAATAGTGTTAATAATCGCTTCGAAAACAAAATAAATCATAAAATGAAAAATGTTTGCAGAAATTTCTACATAAATATTAATTATCTCATAATTTATATTACGTTTTCTGCAGTCACCATTTTGTGAAGTGGGATCCTAACATCAACTTCATGACTAACAAACATATATGATGCCATTTTTGTTCCAATTATAAGTTGAACTTCCGGATAAGTACCTATCAGCAGGTTGTAGTAGCTGATAGCCTATCCAGTGGACAGTCTCTCGGATAAGCGATATCAGAGAGTCATAATACACTTTTCTTGACTATCGTCTAGATATGTTTTTATCCAGAACTTTATCAGGAGGTGTTAATACAGGCCCATAGGCGCGGCAGCGCGTGCTGCGCCCCACCGCTCTTCGCCCTAAGTGTGCTTGTAACCGAACCACGGGTTCATTAACTGGGACTCAATCGCGCACGTAATGAAAGTGCACATGAGTTTAAAATCGAACATCTTCTGAAATGAATTCACGAAATTTCTGGGTGTCTACCTATATGTTTAACATGGATGTCGACACCCATCCTTGATCATCCAGGTATGCCCACTTGTCGTCTACAGAACGTGTATGGTGGGAGGATATTCTGTTAGAGCATAATAACATCTATGTCTTCGGTGCAGGTAAGGAAGACATGATTGATGTAATTATGGTGCAGTGGTGGAATAAAAAAGTGGGGGAACGAGGGTGTCACGATAAACATCCACCAACCAACGACTACCTACCCCACGCCCACACAATCCAGTATTATTTCACTTTTAAAATATAAATATATACACGTTAACTTGGTATAATATTTACTGCACATCATATAAACTGCGTAACTGAACTTTTCCAACATAAAAAATAAGGAGTATTCCCACCGGTAATCCTACCCGTCCTATCATGTTAGGGGACAAGTAGTCAGTCCACTGTGATATAATTTATATTTTCGCAATATCAACAAGGATTTGTGGATGAGTGGAGGAAAAGAAGAATACTGGTAGTGTACAGAATTGAGAGTATTAGAAAATATATTAGAGACAATGAAGATATAATTTTACTGATCGGTGCAACACTATACATTTAAATTAAGTCAAACATACACGCTGTTCCGTACCAACATCTGCTGAAAAGTATTTATTCGAATAAATTTTGTCATCAAAAGTTCAAGAATTACGAAAGAAAGACAGAAAATGAACTTTGAAGTATTCATGAATGCTCTTAATAAAATAATTGGTACGTAGGAGTTAGGATAAATGCTTGAACATCATGAAGAATTCAATTGTGTGAAACATCTATTAATAAGCATATATAAAGTCTGACAAGCTGTGTGGCATAAACCGATGGCTTTAACGTTACGTAGTTTTACTATTACGTTCGTCCGGGAATCAACGTACGACGAGCTACCTATGTCTACTGGAAACTTGAAGCCCTGCCGGAGAAAGTCTTCTTTCTCGAAACCTCCGATCCAGGCATATACATCGCACTGCAATCCTCCTGGACAAGTTGGCGTACGCCCGTCCTTCCTTCTGCAGCAATGTCGGAGGAACAGGACCACGGCCCCTCGGCCCAGGACAGCTCTTCCCTCGACACGTCCGGATCATCTGAAGTTCATAACACGATCACTTCTTATACCTCTCTCTGTATCTGTGCCCCATTTCCTCGCGCTAATACACAGAGGTTATAAACTTCTCCTAGCACAATTTAAATGTTCGTTATACACCAGTCCTACACTGCACTGCACGAAATAAGTCTCTGAACATTCATTTATCCTCAATTTTAAATACCAGCATAAATATTAAAATTAATTTAAGACGAACGGCCCAAAAATACAAATACTGATTAAAACATAAACATTATCCAACTGGGTTTAAAAGTTCAGTACCCGTATCATAGAGAACATATATATGTTGCACCACTAAACCCCTTAACCCCTTGAATTTGTATGACACGAACAGTGTTGGTAGTTCCGCCATCGTGTCGGCGGAACTACATTTTAGGAAGTCATTTACATTGCATAATATAAGTATTCTTTTTATTTATTTAATACTCTAAATTTTTTCCCTGCTGTTATATTTAAAATATCCACTGGAAAGTGTTTCTTAGATAATTTATGAAACGGTTCGAATAACCAAGGATAAAGTTCTCTATGAATTTTTGTGTATAATGCGAACGTATTAAAGGTTGTTTAGTTAGAAAATACACAAGTAAAATTTATGTCGTCTGTAAACGCAGAAAAAAATTAAAATTCATAAATATTACGTGCACTAAAAATTTCTGCCATGCAGTTGAACAAAACCGTCTTTGGTAACTATTAAAAAAAGTCTTAATTATCATACAATAACTTTAACTGTGTGTACTGTCCTTACCCCCGCATATGTGTAGCCGTAGGCAGTGCAATAACAAATTTAAAATTTTAAACTGTGCAGTTATGTATTATAATAACTTAATTTCTAAATTGTAATAATTTACTTCTACTCGTGTTTCACTTTGACATTTTTTCACATATTTTCTCGTATTGGTCAGTAATTTTTATTGAAATTCGTTTTTTGATACAAAATATTTTGCTTTGTAGGATTTAATTCGTATTATGTTTATTTAGTGGTATTTATTAAAATCATATCACAAACAGCTAAAGAGTACACGGTTGTATCCTTATATAAAAAGAAGCATAAACACTTTTCCGTTAATTTTTTTGTAACAGTCACATTACCGAGATACCACGTCAGAAAATTAAGGGAACAGTAAGAACTTATTAATAACATTACCCTATTGAACTGGTACAATTTTAATTTTCCATTTAATATTATCAATTCTCTTGCAATAATAGAACGAATATGATAACAAACAAAATACTTTGCAACATTTTATACGACTTAATTACTTGTGTCTATACCACGCATGTCAGAATCGTACTTTTAAAATAATTGGTTTGTGCGAAATTAGTTGAATCTAAAATGCGGCAAATATTAATTGGATTTTATAGACATTCTGCGTTGAAAAACATTTGTGGTGTGTTGTTCGCAAAAACAATAATTAAAATATGAAATTAATATTTTGCTGAACACAGTGAATTCTAAAACTACTTCTTGATTGCTGCTGAATTAAAGCGGTTCTTGTGGTTTCTGGATATTTAATGTTATATTTTCGTTGAAAGAAGGTATTATTCATCAAAAAACCGCAAAATAATGTTATTAAAAACGTAATATTTTTATTTCGAGAATTATTTGATTTGCACAAATTGTTTATATTATTTGGACTGGAAAATCGTGGTCGTGTATGCATGACCAAATGTAGGCTATTATTCGAAACGGCAGTGAAATAAGTTCTATCTCAATATTTATAATTATGCGTACGTATTGCATTCGTTACAGTACGATCTGAGCACGTTTGTGTGATGGTCAGTTAAGCACATGCAAAAAGTATTTAAAAAATATTTAATATATATATATATATACTTAGAGCCGCCCATGTTTTAATGCTCGTCCTAAATTAACAAAGAATATTATTAGCAGAACGTACGCCAAATGTTGTGCATCGCTACAGTCATGTATCTGCACTGAGAATCAGCGTTAATTTTTTTTTCTAACTTTGTTGACTTGTAAATAACATTTCTGTATCAAACTGATAGTTTTCTTTATCTATCTTGGTCCATAGTACAGATTTCATGAAGTTAAATTGCCAAACTAACATTGTTACCGTCATTTGAAATCAGGAAAAGTTTGTTACATCACCAGAAGGAAACGTAGCGGTCCTAAATGTTTGTTATTTTATTACGTAATAAAATTATAGTTTAACTATTTAAAGTCTGACAAAGGCAAGAACACAGCGGATAGACTGCGTGATGGCTCAGCGAACGGAAACAAATAGTTCGTTGCAGCGACAATAATTTTTTGTTTGTCTTGAAAGTATTTTTGAGTTAACACGCAAAACAGTTTGGCAGAGGACATTAACTACACAATTTTTCTTCTAGTGTGTCTTGAGCATGCTAATTCTCAAATGGGTAAATATTAAGAATCACGACTCATCGTGTACCAGCCAAACTATTGATTTTAGAGGTGTAGTTTACTGTTGAATATTGTTTCTAAAGACGTTAGAAGTAGTCGTACGTAAAAAAATTGCAATTTTCTAACTTAGAAATTTTCTGTTCTTTGCTAAGTTTTAAGTATGTTAGATTAGGTTAGTTTAGGTTACTTTGAGTTAGGTTAGTTTAAGTTAGGTTAGTTTGAGTTTGGTTAGTTTAAGTTGGTTTAGGTTAGTTTAAGTTAAGTTAGATTATTTTAATTTAAGTTAGTTTAGGTTAGTTTTGGGTAGGTTAAATAATTTTAGTATGAAATTTTCCAGTTTTCTTCAGGGTAGGTAATGTTGGGTTAGGTTACCTTAATTAAGGTTAGGTAAGCTAACCTTACATACTCTAATGAAAAATAGAATAATTAATGGTAAAATAACCGAATCAGATTCAGCTTGTGTTGTCTAAGAGGGTCATTATTTTAACATAGGTTCTGTTAGACTTGTGTCAGCTATAGTCGGTATAAAGTAACTTGCCCTCAAGAAAATAGTGCAATATATCTTTCACATAGTTCTGTACCATTCTGCAAACTATATTTCTTTTCAATTCGTTGAATATTTTGGTAAAAATAGTAAATAATTATAATTTGATTTAATTATTCGATTAGTGCATGTGAAGCCTAGCAATATTCTACCCTTAACGGACGGTTTATTCGTTCATTAAAAAATGTTATGGTAATTTGATGGACTTTCATAACCACGAACATATCCGCCAACGTTTCTTAAACAAGAAGACATTTTAACTGATAATATTTTCAAATACTACGTACAGAACATGTTATAATAATTTTTCCACCAATATCTAAATCTCGTAAACTTTATATCAAGCAGTATCGTTGTGTGGTATAATTTTTATATTTATTTCCTACCCTTTCAAAATTAATATCTTTCACGTGATCCATAAATAACGCATATGCTGATTCGTACGCTCTCAGCATGTTATATACGATTTCTTGAGAAATCATAACCTGTCCGATTTCTTTTTATCGCCGAATTCTAGAAATTTACTGAATTCAACAGTAGGAAAGTTGCATTAAGTTTCGCGCAACAAGTTTTATGGTGTGCGTGTGCACCGTGTGAACATTTCTCACGATACAGCTAGAGGAGAGAGGGCAATTGATAGCTCTGTCACCTATCCACATCCTAAAGGGCACGTTCCCATATCAAGCTTGACTTAACAGCACTTCAATATTATTTACGTGAGTAGTATTTTGTTGAAAAGTCATAACAAACACGCTCTAAAAACGCTATAATATGTGGAAGTACAAACATTTTGTTACTTTCAAAGTAGTTTTGTAGCAAACAAAAATTGTTTAGTTTGTGAAGTAATGTTAAGTAAAAATTTTTTGCATAAAATATTTCGTTGTAGTTAATTTTTTTCTTTAAAAAATATTAATTTTGCTAACAATTACTATACTGTTGCCAAATAAATAAAACGTTTTATTTAAAAAATGTCGCTAGCACCAAATAAATGCTTTTCACTGTGTTTAGCATACTCAAGATTTCTGTCTTATTTTACTGTAAAATTAAAAAATTTCCAGACATTTGTCCTGACCGTTTCATTGTTTTCATGTATACAGGCATGCTTGGAAATGCACAATTATCCGTCTAAATTATTTAGGCTAGTTCGCAGGAACCAACCCTATTACCTTTGACATACGTTTAAAAAACCTACAAATAAACAATAAATTAACTTGCCTATTAAAATTACAAGTGGTGGGAATAACTGAACTGAAACCACAAACTAAAATGGGCTTAAAACATAATAACTTAACTTACTACGTACTGCATTTCACTGTACACGCTTTCTTCAGAAGGAAGAGCCTTCCCAGTAACTAATCAAAATTGCAGAATAGAATGGTTTAATTGCTGAAACTTTTCTTTGTATTCACTGTCACTGAACGTTCTGTTTAAATAAGATTTCGTAAGATTGTTTGTCTTTCGCTGCATAAGGCTTCATTTGCACTCATTTAACTAGAGATTATGATTTATTGCGGAGGAACCTGAGCATTTAATACGTTCCAACGTACGTTCAGCATGTCAAAAGCTTTGTTTATGTTAATGGCTGTCTTCTGAACGTGAAAATGTTGCCCTATTTGACAGAGCCAATAAGGACTCTGCTAGTGTAATATTTGACGCGTGTGCTTGGTTTATAGATAACTGTGTCGTGCTGGACATTATCATAAAATCACGTAGGTTGCAAGAAACTACAGTATTTTCAAGAATATGTTGTCATGCAAAATTGTATTGGTAAATCACCATTTATACTTACAACATGTACAATTGAACTGGATAAGAAGTCAGATTGCTTGCCTCCAAACAAGACGAGACACGATTGCGTTGCATGTACGTAACATAGAGGATGGCCTTTAGCAAACGGTGCAATTTTCTGCGTAATCCAAATTAAGACCATGCCAAGGAGGTATTTTCCACTCTGAAGCAATAAATTCAAAATATTTTTGACGGGATACTTTGAAAAAATTTAAGACTGAGAACAGTCATACAATGCACAATTATTTCAATGCAATTTACAAAGTCATTGATCGTTCGTCCGCAAAAGATATCCTATATTTTGGCTTATGTTCACAACAAAATTGGTGATACGTTGAGGGGAGGCATGAAGGTGTGAATCTGAGAAACTATGATGTTTACTGCCCCCAAACCAATCCGGTAGAAAATTATAATATATTTGTGACAAAACCGTGAAGAAATTCTTTGATACAAAAATTATGTTCCTTTATCAAAATTATTTTTAAAACTTCTGTAAAACTAACGGGCGTGGCCTGCATTCCTTTGCTGCTCCTTATCTAAACTTATCACACTCACGCGTGCTTAGGTTCTCGTTCCCTGCTCAGCGGTTCTTTCAATTAGATGTCGTTTGTATAAATACACCCATTTGTATTGAAACGTGTATTGGTCCACGCTTGATTTTTTTTCGGCAATACAAGTAAACATAAGCAAACAATGCATTTTTCTTAGGCAATTCCCTGTTTAAAAATAATTTATAGCAGTCTCTAAAAACAGTAACCACCTGTAAAGTGATTGTATGTGACACAATCACAAAATAACATACAGTATTTACAACGGTGAGGAGTATTGTACATTAATCCTACGAGGCCATCATTAATTCACGAATTTGCGTCTAGTAACCTCTACTAATTTTGATCAATTTCGCAACTTCGGCTGACTCTTACTCTATATCAATTATCGGAGCTAATATGGTATGTGCCTGGTGGCAGATACATGTTGCATGTATAATTGCGGACATCACCTAGGACAGATGCACAAATACCAGTTCAACCAACCAGACGAAACTGACTTCAGCCAATCTCAATGACGTGTACAACGTCTGAACGCAACATTTTTCTTCTCCGACATAAACATAGTTGGGAGACAGGGGAAAATCACGGGGTAGACTCGCCTGTAAACTATATATAATTGATAACTCAGAAGGCATTGTATGCTAAATGGCTTCTAGCTTACAGTGTTATTCTGGTGGTACTCTGCACTTAAAACTCAGCCTTTAAAATAATCACTTGACATTCCTGTAAATAAATTTTACGTTAACAATGGTCACGTCACTGTATGTTAAGATGTCAGTGATTTATCAAATGCGATTGTACATGCTTTATAATAAAAATAAAACAACGTTGAACTGCTGTCAAACGAAAAGTTTCAAATATATAGGTTGTAGTAACATATTTATATAAGAACCTACCGACATATTTTACGAACTGCACAATTAAACTTTTACCAAGCACCGGCAGGAAGATTTTCTAACCTTTCCTCTTTAGTTTCAGCAAAAAATCAAAATTTAACCGAGAGATTACGCATAGTACGTTGTACATTAAGAACACAAATAATACTGTTTGAAGATTCTGCTGATGTTATTTCTACAGGAAGTTCAATGTTGTTAGTTTGGCAACAGACAATTTCCACCGCTTGTGACGCTGATGTTATTTGTGAGGCAAAATCAGAAGTCCTTTTCCCTAGTTTTATGAGATTTCGTGTTTACGAAAGCGATTTAATTTTCCTTGTGAGCAAATTATAAAATTTGCCAGTAAAACGTTTAAATTGAGTGAATTTTCTTTGTATAATGAACCGCAAGTTAAATATATTACCATCTCTCACTTTAAAACTCCATTAGCGCAACTAAATGCAGAAATAGAAATTGCCAAACTCATTCAAAATAAACAAATTTAACTTCTTAATACGCGGTCTAAGGAATACACTAAAATATTTTCTTTGGTGTATAGGAGAGGAATCAGCCAAGTTCTGCGGAGTTGATCTAATATATAAAATTCTCGTGTCACAGTGTTTGTTTCCATACACCTCCGAAACGGCTTAACCGATTTCAATGAAATTTTGTATATACATTGATAGGTCTGCAAATAGGTTTTTATCTATTATTTATGCTCCTAAGTGCTATTTTTTAGTAAATATTTTTAATTTAATAATTTTAGAACCCGGTCGATAACTGCGTAAGTGATAATTGATCAGTTATCCCCACGAGCTGATACCAGTCTATCTCCACCAGGTGTTGCTGCTCTATTATTATTATTTATCAATTTCTTTATTGTTAGACCTCTTCTTCTTATATACTACATCCCTACACACATAAAATAAGTTATTTATGTGACAAAACGACGTTTGTCGGGGCAGCTAGTAATCTTATTATATAAAATGAAATGTCCTGACACACTCACTCACACACTCATCAACGCACAGCCCAAACCGCTGAAATTTTGAGGGAAGCTTCCCCTGCCCCGTAGGCACCCTCTAAGAAAGGATTTTACAAAATTCGATAATTAAGGGAGTGAAAAGGGGTGAAATGTGTTTTAAAAGAATCCTTTATATCTTATTAACCGGGAATGCTATCATAAATTTATTAACTTCATAATATTGCCCAAAGAAATGCATATTGGCGAATTTTTGATTTCGCGAAAAACCGAAAATTAAGGGGGTGAAAAGTAGTAAAATGTGTTTTTTATTACTCCGTAATTTCTCCTAAACCATTTCAGATAGTGAGGTGATTTTAAAAAAAATTATGCTTAAGTAAATATCTAAAAAGTACTTTTACAATTTTTCGAAATTCGTCCATGACAGCTCTTGAACGTGTTTATAATATTAATCCCACTTATCTCCTAAACCAGTGGTAATATTGAAATGGTTTTTGCTTTAAAATAATTCTTACGTAGATATCAAAAAAAGCTATTCCAGGATTTTTTGAAATTCGTCCTTGAAAGCTGTTAAAAAAATAAAATGTGATTTCAGATAATCATCTGTACCACTTATACCCGATTTTTTGATAAGAATGAAGCTTATGTAAAAATATACAAATCAAATTCAGGTTTTTATGAAATTCGAAAATTAAGTAGGTGAAAAGCAATAAAATGTTACAGTCTCCCGAAAAAAGAGAATGGTCACGGAGAAATAACTCAACAGTCGTTTCTTTTTGCCAACCTACTCATAAATAAAACTTCTTTGGACTGTAGCTTGTACGTACGAAAAAAGTATCACAGCCTGCCTTTAAACATTCACTCAGGTATTGTATAAAGTTTGTGGTGTGGAAGGGGTGGGGTTACGGGTTCGTGTCCCGTGTAAGACTTTGCGATGGGAATTACTATGACATCATACGAGCATATTGCGCGCGCTCTTTACACTGAGCTAAGACAATTTATAGTTTTCTGTTATTGAGTACGTTAGCTGTTAAATGCCTTTATCTCATATCTTATTCAGTGTTACTGTTGACATTACATAATTTCACGCGGGCAACGCCACAGCCGGCCGGCTAGTATTATATATTTCTCCTTGTCGGTCCAGTGAGATTTTACTGTACACGGGGCGTTTTACACGAATTTATTTGATATGTTAATAACATTTTTAAAAATAGTTTCGAAGGAATTGTTTATTAATTGACATGCAGCGGAAATTCATAGACTGATAATAGAAACTACTCAAAGCTTTCAATAATTTCGCTAAACCGTGAGCTAACTATACTATTCGCTGGGCTGCATTTACTCAAATAAAATATATTGTCAATGAGTTGTGAGTCGGATTGATGTATTCTATATTACTTCATTTACTATCTCTAGCGCTCTTTGTATTTAAATGAATACACTAACTTTTCCGGTCATTGTAGACATGCCACTTGGAGTCACTTGAAATACAAACATTATTATGCATGTGTATATCTGTGTGTACATAGTATTTGTTCACTGCATATGCATGTCTACATACGTCTTTACACACATGCTTGCGTAGATATGATGTATAAAATACCTCTGAGCTTCACATGGTCTTAGCAGGTAAACAACTGGAATTCGAGAAGGAATTGTTGACAAGGGATTGGCAATATTGTTTACTAATATTCAAACAACCCTACCATTCACAACCAGTGATTTCGGATACTCTCAGAATACCTAAACCACCGCAAACGTTTTAAGTTGCCGAAGATTTGATAGTTACTAGATAAATGGTAAATGCTTGTTCTAATTACTGCTGAAAATATAAAATCGTGTTTAAAAAACGTACAAACGTGTGTTGTACACAATTACGCACTCGTTGCAGAAGAACAGTTATGGCTGGATTTGTAGGTAAGTCATGTGCTCTACGTCTCGTCGATAGCGAGGCCTTTAGAGATGGCTAGATTTGTAAATGTCAAGGCTTATTGGTCAATGCGTTCGATTCCCCCCTCATAGATTAATTCGACGTAGTTATGCAAATACGAACCAACTAAAAAAAATAACAATCATTAAATCATAATATCTGATAGAAAAAATAACACAGATGAAACGGTTTATACAAGGTTTACATACACACATTAGACTTAAGCCATTAATATCCCAGCCCCAGTGAACTCTGTCTATGTTTCTTTTTGCATAACTACGTGCAATATATTTGTATAGTTTGACTGAAGCTCTAGTCTGTTACAGGTCGTTCGGGATAAAGTGGGCACTAAAAATTTGACCTTTGAAAAATATCACTAAGCGTTACTGCATATAACTCAACATGAACTATAAACGTTACTGTTTGTGTGGTTGGTAGCGAAATTACGCAACAAAGTTGCGTATATGTTCCTATTTAAATATAAACAATACTCAAATAAAAATGAACCAAAATCGACCTAATTTTATTTCACATAATTAACAAACGTATGTTTACCAAACTATATAGGTATCTTACCGACAGCACAATTAATCTTACATGCGCAAACATTAAGTGACATTTCCCGTCTTCAACTTTTACGCGCCGAATGATACGAATTGGCTGAAAATAGAACTTTAGCAGGGCTTTACTAAGTGCTCACTATATCCTGAACCGTGTATAGATAAACCGTTATGATATCAAGCAAAAAGTATTTCTTTTCACTGGTCGTTATAATTGAGCAAGTGCTGAATCACCATGAGTACAGTTCGGACAAAAATGTCTTATTACTTGCAGCACCTATGATTGTTGTTTACCTGAAAAGATTAACTAGTGCCGTGAGAAAGCACTTGCGAGTAAAGCAAAATTTTTTCTCGTTACTGTATATTCTACGTGAACACAGCAAGATTAAATGGGCCCAGCGAAGTGAGGTTAAGATGGCCACCTGCCGAGGCAACTGAGCGGTATGCACAGCTTCGACCGAGGCTAGCTCATTCGGAAATAACACAAACAACGTGTATGAGTAGTATCAGCTTAGGAATATCACTCAGAGAAAGCTACGTGAGTATACCCATTCCGATACCCCGTCTGTTTTTAAAACTTTTTTTCTACGGTCGGATAAAAATTTTAATTGGTGTTCTTGAGGTCATTTATGGGTGCAGAATCAATAAAATTAAATATCCTTCTGCAATACAGCTATACATAAAAAATACGCAATATGGTTATAAGATTCGCTCTGAATGTCTCGTAGATTTGTCGTCAGTAAGATTGTACGCCATTTCAGGGTAAGGGGTGATGTGTGTGCCGTGTGCGTTCCGCAATTCTAGGCTTGGATCTCGCAGAATGCGTCCATCCAAGCGGCTGTATTTTGCTAGACCCTAACGGGGCATTCTAATACTCAACAACGACAACTAGTCCTCCTGTGAGGAGAAGAAGCGTGGCGCTAGTAGTAAGTAGACACGTCACGGGGAGGGGAAATGTACTACGCCTGACATGAGTTCATGGCACACGGTCAGTGGAGACGTAGTGCGGCGAAAACCAAGCCAGCTGCCTGTGCCACAGTATTATGGCCGGTGCTGTGGTGCGCCACACCAGTTGCGCGCGGTCGTCAAGGACAACACAGCGGTAGTTCGCATTTTTCCTACTGGACTAGTTGTGCTCGAGTAATACCAGGCTAGCTGCGTGTCACCTATTACACGCGCGACATGGCGTAGGGTGAATTACTTCGTCTAAGAGGTCGATGTATACTTGGAGAAGCAACCAAGTAGAGTAAACAAAAAAAACTCAGCTTACCTTGCAACTACTCATCACATTCTGCTAGAGTTAACTGACCTAGCAACATCTCAACTATGCAAACACTCTTCTTGTAGGCACCTGTTAGACGTAGGCTACAACACATGTGCTTACTTGTACTTGAACGCCATTTGTATACTAGTTTAACAAGACAGTTAATTTGTTCAAACAAGTGTTACACTAACAATTGTTATTAATGTAATGTACAGGAAGAACAAATGTTACAATGTGAAAATGGATAAAAATATTTCCTAGCAAATTGCATGGCGTTCAAGCGTCCAGCGAATTTTTTTTGTACAACTATAAGGGTTGCTTAAGTTTTGAAGTCTCTTGTTAGCGTGTGTATATAAAAAACGGGTACCGAAATGAAAACAGTCGTAATATAAGATATGTACCAAACGTAACTGTACTTGTATATTATAATTGATGTCGTTTCACGAGAACTATTAAATATTTTTTTTAGTATGGTAAGTGTAAGTCAAAGTATTAATTTTATTGATACTTTCTGTACAAACAGAAAAATTTCTCCTTACTACTGAATTGAAATAATATACAGTTATAGTAAAATCACTCAGTTACTTCGGAACATTTTTTTGAGTAGGGGTCTACATGTAGAAAAGATTTGGAATATTGTTTATTTTATTTTAAAATTTTTATCGTTTTTAACAAGTATTTAAAACATTAAAGTTATTATATGTGTTCTTATAAAGGAATTTTAATTTATTTTACTTTCACTGTGAATTATTTCATTTCACTTCCATCAATAGTTTATTCTATTTATATGAATAAAATATCGAAAATTTGCAACTTTGTCCTGCTCTTACACTTAAACTTAGAAATGAAAATGAAGTACAGGAAATTGTATTTTATTTACTGCATGAAAAACTATGAGTGTAGGTAACAATGTAAAACTTAAGAGTTTTTTTCGACCCTATTTTAAAGTCTAAATCGTTATTTTGTGACATATTCAATACTCTATAGTATTTTCATAGATGACCAAAATTCAATAAGAAATTAAAAGCATCGAAGAGATATAATTATTATTGAAAAACATATAAATATCCAACGACGACGTTAGAAGGTATATCGTACATGTCAAATCAATTTTAAATAAAACATTTACTCTGAGAAGCTGAGAGCATTCTGTGGTGGTATCTTTTCATATCAGGGACATTTTTACGTACAAGCGTGCGGACGTGTTGGCGTGTTGCCAGTGGCACTCGCGGCCGAAGAAATAAAAATGTGGGACGAGGATGAATGTTAGCCGAGATGTCTAGTAACACAGTGACAGGCCAGAGGAATGTATTTATGACGGGCTAATTTTCGCTTTAAACAACGGAAGCTATCTGTCTTATGATAGGCATTTTTTCATTTTGCTTCTAGTATTTAACTAGCTCGTATTGAAAAAAAACTAAGACTCCAGCTGCAATAAAATTGTTATTGCAGCAAAACGGTAGTGGTGGTTTGATTTTTTCTAGTGTAGCATGATTTTTAAATACGTGAGTTTGTTCTCTTTTAAATATAATTTCCACAAAACTGGTGTTACATTTTTTGTCTTCAAAATATATGCCATACTACGTAAGATTTTAAAAGTATTTGTTCCAATTTTAAAAACTGCCAAAGAAAAGGATAATGGCTAGGGCCACGATTTTGTCGCGAAAAGACTTTTGCCCCACTTTGTTTCAGTGACTCACGTGCACATCGGCAGTTCTATTTCAAGATTATTGGCAGCGTGTCTTTGTTCAGACACTTTTCTCATTTGACTGCACCAATCAGAATAAGATTATTGTGAGTCTGTACATCTATAATTTGCCAAGGCCAGTGAGAGTAAAATCATCCAACCACAGACGATGTAGCCGAGCTGCAGGTGTGCACATGACGCATCGAAACCAAATGTTGAAAAAATCTTTTCGCCATAAAATCGCGGCTCTAAAATGGCAAATATTCTCACGATAGTGAATTTACTCTAAATACGTATTTTTAATGTTATTTCTTTACTTTTAAATATAATTTGTTATATCGTTTACTTAACACAAAAATAAATAAAAATGTATACATAAAAATTATGAAATATGATAAAGCAGAGCTAAAATCTTTCGGAAGTGTTTATGACTTAAATGTGTACTGTATTTATGTCTAACTGATAAAAAAATATCCTACGTCGTAAACAACAAAACAAAATTATTTTTAAAATACTTGTTAATATAGATGTTTTTACCTGACAATATCCTGCTATTTTCAGCGAAAACAAGGATATATGTAATTTCAAGATATTTAAAACATGATACAGTTTTCACCTGACAATATCCTGCTATTTTCAGTGAAAACAAGGATATATGTAATTTCAAGACATTTAAAATATGATACACTTTTTCAATCAATTGTACCACCAGTCAGCTTACTACTGTGTACATATAAATAATGGCACGGTATGAAATAGCAATAGTGCCCATTAAATTGCCTACTGTAGTATCTATTATTTTTCTCCTTTTTGTGTCCATGCGTCGTTTTTCATTCTTCATATTTATTTAATGTCAAGCACTGATATTTTGTGCGAAGTGTCAGATCAGATTTTCTGCCCATATCTCACAAGGATATGATTTATTTTCACAGAAGATTTAAATATTGTTTCTTGTTGTTACATATCAATTCTGAAGTCATAATTCAATAATATTCTACGGAATGACTACACACAAAACTCTTAACATAGCATAAGATGATTTTAGCATAGGAACCTGGGAAATTAAACACAACGAGTTTCGTTCCTGTTATAAAAATTTGTTAATTTGTTTTGAATTGGTAAAATAAAAGCGGGTTTCATGAATCTGTGTGCTGCTGCAAACTACTTGGACGGCCACAGTTTTCTTTTCTCCAATTCTTAAGTCACTAAAATTGTTATCAAAGATCACAAAACACTCACTCTTACATCGCCCCTTATAGGTATAACACCCTTATTGTTTCAGAGATTACCGCTACATGTGAAAACATGGGGTAATTATTACCTGTAAAATAACTGCTAAGTAAATGAGATTACATAACAAATCCACACGAGAAACGTAATTATAATTTTAAGGAACTAAAAATAAATGTAGTGAATAATTGAAATGTGACAAAGTAGTGATATCCATTTCCGATACACAAAACACTTAACTACGCTCTGACAAAATTTCAACCACCTTCAATTTAATTTTTACGTTTAAAATCTCACCCTGAATAGTCGTACCGGTGATGTAGTGTTCAGACCACCACGATGTTCCGGGTTTGATTCCTAGTGAGGTCACATGCAAGAAACGTGACGGGCACTGCCATTGGCAATACGATTTTCTTGAAGAACACTGTAATTATTTGACCTTCCATCCACAGTCATATAATTTAAACCTATCAGTGCTCGCTGTGGTGATGTTAAGAGCAAATAGAATTATGCCTGAAAGTTAATATGTTTAATTAATTATTATGTACTCTGGAATAGTTCCTTGAAATTTTCGTTTTGATACATGACAATGTAGCCGTATGCGATTCACTGCAGTTTTTGCATTGACAAACATATGCATGTAAGCTGTTTTAGAATTAAAATGTTCTTTGTTTTAAAAGTATAACACTTGCGTGATGTTTTCAGAAACAACTAACATGATTACAATTTTTAAATTAATGCTTTCATTCCTTTCTATGTATTTCTTTACAAAAATAAGTTCACAAGTAATTTGCTCTTCACACAACCTTGCAGCATAAACTCAATCATCGTAGTATGGAAATGTTTAAACTATCTCGTAACATTTCACGTTTTACTTTTAAACGGAAGTTTAGGTTCAAAACATTTCTCTTTTAACGGTATCAGTTAACTGACATAAATGCGAAAATGCTCTGCAATAGTTAAAAATAAATTACTTAAACATAATGTTGCTAAATTCTGAACACCCGATGAATTGACAAAGATCACTGATAATGAACAATGAGTACTTCTCATTTATATTTATAATACACAAGCAGAAACATAATATCAACAGAATTCCCAATAAAAGTACTTAGTATACTTGAAAAACTGGCACTGGAACAAACAATCGCCAGTAAATATCGTTGTAGTCTTTACAAGTTCTGTCTCACTCCATAAAACAATGTAATAAAATTATCGAATAGACTGTACACTATAAATGAAGTACTTTTTAATAACTTTCGGTAAAAAATGTGATATAAAAATTGATGTTATTGTCACGTACGATATATAAGTGAACACTTTAAAATCAATACATGTTGATCCTTAACTGATTCAATACGTTGGAGGTTTGTGACTGGCTAATAATTGCTTTGGCCAATATAACAAAAAAAAAGTGAGATAGTATGAGAGTTGGGTAACCGATGTAATAAGTTAGTTTCTTTCCTATTTTAACCAGTAAAATTTGAAATAAATAATATGTCGATTAAAAGGAACGTTTCAGTTTTTATAAAAAATTTCAAATGTTAATAGTTTTAAGTAATAATATTCCACAAGCTTAATAGTTAACCATAAATAAACAAAATCTAATTTCAGCATGCTGTTAAATCGAGTGAATTATGTGTTAGGATACACTTTAATGTACATTATTTAAGTACAGAAAGTAGTACGTAATCATTCATATATCTTGATAAAAGTACGATATTCAGTGTTTAGTAATTGAACATTTCACTCAGTTGATCTCAATGATGTTATACTGATTATATAAAGCCCTACATTATAAGAATGATGTATTCCAAATATACTCCACCGCCGGTTAGCTGCAATAAATGATACTCTGAAGGCATACACTACAACTGACGTCTGCAATACAAAAATAATTTTTGTAAATTCCATTAGAAACTCAAAATACTATAATCGTGGTGAATGTATTTTTTTAGACACATAGAAAGATACGAATTGCATTATTTATTATATTATACCTTTTTTGTACAATATATTATGCAATATTTTTTGGTTTCAAAAAGTAAATTTTACTGAAACAATCAGAGAATTTTTTCCAATAATACAGTATTTTTTTCATATATTTCAGTTTGACCAACGTCAACAAATTAAGTCCATGTAATACGACTGGCAATCATTTGAATAGTCACTGGTTCTTCTATTTTCGAGTGTAAAAGTCGACAAGTGGCAGATAGTTAGAAATAAGATGAAAGCAAAGCGGAATAGCTAGTGCTTAAAGAAGCTCACTTCTCTTTAAACCATGTATATACATTGAAACAACATTGTAACAATGCTATCATCACAGATCATTGACAAAAGTAGCAGTTATGTGTGTTCTGTAATCTCGTACAAGAAATACTAAACTATACAGGATAAATCTTAATTAAACCATCGCCTTTCGGGAGATGATTCCTGACGATGACACATGTCTAAAAAAACACACACACATAGATATAATATTTAGGACTTATTACCTAAAGTTATTATAAGCGTGGTACACACGCTTAAAGTAAGAGGTTTGATATTGTTTTTATGAACGTAAATAAGAAACCAAGAGATATCAAAGACCAATTTTTCGTATAAAGTTTACGTGAACGAAGCTAATAAAAGTGTTGGTTTGCATTTTCTAAAAAAAAACTCTAATATTAATTAAATTCGTTTAAGGGTCATTGTAATTGTGGCAACCGTGCATTTTAATCTACATTTTTTTAATAATTAAGAAACAGAAGTTCGACTGTAAAAAAAAATTTGTCTTTGCCTGACACCCTAAGGGCACTGGTTCTTGTTGAAATTCATTTTGTAGTCTTTTCACAAGTCGATTAATAACGCCTGCCGCTATGCAACCTGTGTAATGAACGAAGTACAGGCTGTCTACCACACGGCAGCAGTGCATTATACCTATGTTTTGTAGGTGTTTAGGCCCTGTATGTCGCGAAACTTATCGCAGATTCACTGAGTGGCAACTGAAAAATAATACCAATATTAACAATTATATATAAATAATTAAAATACTAATATTATCGTATAATTTCATAGTTGTAATGCTTGTACTGATCTTAAAACCGCCAATAGTTCAGGATTAATGTTCACAAAATGTGTTATATAGGTGTTTAAAGAGGCGAACTGGCATGTCGTTGCACAAATGGCTAAGCTCTAGAAAATATTGTCACATTCCACTCATCAGGCTTGATGTCTTTCGAATGAAATGTATTTCTTATTAATCTGATATGAATTATGAAGCACAGTTCAGCTCATACATTCGTCAGATAATTGCCCCAACTGACCTAAATATATGTTCTGAACTTCTCGTTTATTCAACTCGGGGTGATTTAATGTCGATCAAGAGACAATTTCCGTCACCAACCTGATAAAATTAAGGTCTGTCCTTGGACTTTCGCGTGTGGGAATCGTGCCGGACGATGCCGTTTGATAGCGTGTTTTCTCGGGGACCTCCCGTTTCTCCTGTTCCTTTATTCCGTCACTGCTTCGTACTCTCCTCATATCATCCCTCACCAGCGCTAAAGACCTCGATATTTAGAGCTAGTAAAAATCTCTCACCTCATCTGATAAAATTAAATATTTAATAATGAAGCAAACCAATGTTCACAGGAAACTTCAATGTCACGTTCGCCAGATCTGTCAGTGCTCGACTTCTTCTTGTGGGGCTACATGCGTTCACTTGTTAATGAGACTCCAATGAACAGCATAGCAGAACTTGTTAGCTGTATTTCCGTCGCTGCAGGCTACTTCACAGATAGAAGTCTGATAGTTTCCCGCGTGCGGCAATCAATGACCCGCTGATGTACTCTGTTCATCGAAGTCAATGCCTGGCATATTGAGAATTTACTGTAAGAATATTACAAGGGCAAGGTACGACACGGCTTTGCAGTCGTGCCAATACGTATCAAGCCTATTTATTTTGTTTATCTTATTGTTCGTTTATGTAGCAATACAATAGTTGCCAATAAATGTGTAGAATAGTTTTGAGATAACTAGTAATTTGGCATGTGGCTCTTGCTAACATCGTAATAATTAGCTTGATGCATGTTGTGGCGTAGCATGTTTGACTATTTGCGCAGCATACTTTGTGCAACAATTTTTTTAACTTTATGAGTTCATATCGTAATAGCTACATAACCAATAATGATACTTAATTGAATATTTATTTGGACATTGGTTTGCTGCTTTGTTAAATATTTGATTTTATCATGTTTGTGATGGAAACTGTCTCGTGAACGACATTAAATCGCACCGAGTTGAGTAAACGAGTAGTTTAAAACATACATTTAGGTCAATAGGGATCATTATCTGACGACTTTACGAATATAACTGTGCTTTATAACTAATAAATAATAAATTTCATTTGAAAGACACGAAGCATGATAGGTAGAATCTGACAGTCCTTTCTAGGACATAGCCAGTTGTGCACCAACATCCCAGTTCGTCTCTTCAAACAGCTATGCAACAAATTATGTAAGAATTTATAGTGAACCAACGGTGGTTTTAAGACAAGCACTGTCATTAAACGTCTGTAATTTATACGATGATGTTAGTATTTTCATTATTAGCACGTAAATTTTAATATTGGTATTATTTTTCAGTTGTCACTCGGTGAATCTGTGAAAATTGACACGACACACACAGGGCCTAAACACCCACAATACATAGGTATGAATAGAGCCCCGATTTTACGGCGAAAAGATTTTTGCAACATTTGGTTTCGATGCGTCATGTGCACACCTGCAGCTCTGCTATATCGTCTATGATTGGATTATTTTATTCTCACTGGCCTTGGCAAATTATAGACGTTCAGACTCACAATAATCTTATTCTGATTGGTGCAGTCAAATGAGAAACGTGTCTGAACATAGACACGCTGCCAATAACCTTGAAACAGAACTGCCGATGTGCACGTGAGTCACTGAAACAAAGTGTGGCAAAAATCTTTTCGCGACAAAATCGTGGCCCTAGGTATGAAGCATTGCGGCTGTGTAGTAGACCACCCGCATTGCGTGCGCTGCACAGGTTGCATAGCGGCAGGCGTTATTAATCAAAATGTGAAAAGACCACGAAATGAATTTCAACGATAACCAGTGCCCTTAGAGTGTCATACAAAGGCAACCTTTTTTGTTGCAGTCGAACTTATACCTCTTAATTATTAAAAAATTATTGACAAAATTGCACGGTTACCAATTTTCGAACAATTACGATTACCCTTAAACGAATTTTACTAACGTTACAGGGATGATTTTACAAAATGCAAATGCGAATCATCACTTTTAACAGCTTCGTTCACGTAAACTTAATACGAAAAATTAGCCTTTCATATCTCGTGGTTTCCTATTTACGGTCACAAAATAATTATCAAACTTCTTACTTTAAGGGTGTGTACCGCCCTTAATAATAACCTAAAGCTATACTCGTACACATATTTTCAACATATTTTGTCGTCATGAATCACCTCCTGAAAGGTGTCGAGTCATCCTGTACATAAAAGTTTGTGTGTTCTATATTATTAAATAAATTGTCAATAAATATTAAAATTAACGAATTCAGCAGAAACCAAACTGCTCTTATCAAATTTTGTTACACTACGTTTCATTATCACGACTAGAAAAATTGTGTAGGTAAGCCTTGGCTGGAAATGTTGGCTATAATAACTAACATAACTGTGTCACTGTTTTGAATTTCTATTGGCATCGAAAACTATTAAAAGGCTTAGGGTTATACGGCTTACTCTTGCTAGCTTACACTAGCCCTCGTCACATTTAAACGAACTTCTAGTATTCTTGCCGGCCACGGCTGAAAACTTTCCCCGTTTTTAGCAGCAATCCCGATAAGATTCTAGAATTTATTTAAATGTGGAATAAAAGAACGATATTTCAAAATTATTTTGGCAGTGAAGTAGGCCTATGTAGTTTTCTGTTTTAAAAAAATATTTTTTTTAACGATGGTAAAACACCACGAACAAATACAATATGGTTGTGGATTGACCCTTTCACCCTTTTACTACACGATCTTCCATCACCTTAAACATTTAAAATTCGATAAAAATTTAAGAAATACTTGTTAATAAAATAGAGTTGAAATAAACATCATATATCCACCTCAGTTGGACATTAATTGTTTATTAAATAACTAACTTTTGAAAATAATAAACTAGAGAATATCGGGTTCACAACAGTCCAAAGAATTCATTTACAGTAATTACACACACATATATATAATTATGTATGTGTGTGTGTGTGTGTGGCATACACTACGATTTCTTGCATCCATAATTCATAAAGTCCGGTTCATACTTTACATGTGCTTACTCCTAAGATGTTCATGTTTGCCATTACATCTGTAGAGCTTTTTAGCTACCTATACTCTCTGGAACATACAGAAAAAGTAGTGTAACAAATGTGGCAAATGCAAGTTAAGTTAAAAAAAAAAATGCCTCGTGTCTAAACAGCAGGACGGCAATGTTGGTGCGAAACTTTCGAATTTTTCTATTCACTCTTGCCAGCAATTCCTATACCTAAACCTAAAAATTACTCAAATTTGATTATGTTGCAAGTTTCATTTATAGTAGTACAAATCATAACAGGTAACTAAACCGGAAAACGATTTCTTTTAAACAGTTACATCCTCCGAAGTTATTATTTGTACTGGAAAAGACAAAGAAAATGTGTTATGTTTCTGAAAACAGAGTGAAAGTCATTGACCAGAGGATAACTAGAAATTATCACGGCAAATGCAGTCTATAGACTGTCACCTGAGGTGTCACAAGGAGTATAAGAAATAACATTTACTTCTTAATAAGAATTATAAGATGTACAGTATTTCACTTGCAAGTCTCAACTAACATAGTAAGCTTAGACATAAAAAAACTACAGGCAATGACATCGTTATCAATGAGATGATAATTTATTTACATAAGTTAAAAACACTTAATATAACATTGCAAGTATAACTTTGTAGGACAGGTTTTACGCCAAATTGTTTTATAATAAAGAGTAATTTTAGCGTCCACAATTTTTTAGTAGAACAGCAAAATATTTTTTTAGTGAGCACAAAAAATATGTTTGACATAGCTGTGACCAAATATTTTTTCCCTGTTATCTGAGATATCGATACGCAACGATAATTCAAGAGATGTGTAACGTCAAATGTTTAACAATCAAATAGAAAATACTTGACAACTTCCAAACAGTTGTGATAATGGCTCGCTACAAGTACGTAGATTCAGGTAATATGTGAGAGCCCTACGTGTATCAGTGGCCATGTCATAAGAAGAAATATACACAGGTTTTACGGAGGACATCAATGGTAACTTCGCACCGTGAATTCGTAGAACGTAGAATCATCTGTCCTGGACGTATCGCTGTCGAAGGTTTGCGTGTTGTAATTGAGGACTCTCTTATAGGTCGTTTTATAAAGAATATTTCGAAAGTTTTCATATGTTATTGACAAGGCGCAGGACCTGTATTCATAGCACTTACTTAATATATTTATAAATGTTATCATTGTATCGATCGGGAAGCAGTTTGCTGGTTTCACTTTGGACTCGAGATGTATTAATCTGTCAATAACTACTAGTACGCTATAGTGAAAGAGTTATGCCTATTTGTCTATATCGGTCGCAAAACATATTTGCAGAGATTTTATTAATCAGAAGCTAATGTGATCACTCTTCATTTACACTACACTGTATAACTGATTGGTATTGTTGACACCTTGTATAGCGATAGCCGCAACAATGCTACAGGAAAATCTATCGTACGAGAGATTATATTACTTACCTGTATGTGTATGCAGCAAATTGCACTAAAGGTGCCAAATTATCTGGTGATAAAATTAAACTGATATGTTTACCATGGCAACATTATTAATAAAAAAACACATAGTAAATAAAGAAAGAGTTTTGAAAATCCGAAAATGTTTAAATAAAATAAAATATTCTACAAGAGAGGAAGACATAAATAAGTCAAAAAAATTGTTTATGCAAGCGAGTGAAAAACATTTTTTTTTTTAACTTTCCTGTTATACACTGTGGATAAAGTTTATTAGCCACAGTATATTCTGGTCAGTTTGACTATCGTACGAGATAACCGCTAATTCCTCACTCGAAATCTGTCGGTCGGTGGGTTTCCTCGGAGATCTCCCGTTTATCCCGCCTCTTCATTCAGGCGCTGCTCCATACTCGCCTCATGTCACCCCTTACCTGCGCTAAAGACCTCGATGTTAAGCGCTGACCAATATCTCTCACTCACTCCCTCGTAACACTAAACTCACACATGGATAAGCAAATTCTTCTGCAACAACATGTTGGGCAGCGCTGGGAGCATCCTGAAGTTAGTTCACTAATATGTAAGTTATTATATAATCATCCACGTTCCCCGGGGTCGTTCAAGCCAGAGCCACTCCCCCTCCCTCTTCACGGTTAAGCAGAAGGGATTAACTTATCACGCTGTTCCATTGTAAACGTAAACAGACAGTGAAAGTTGGGGTGGCGTGCGGCCAAATTATGGCCGGCGTTAATTTTCTGTCTGGAAGGCGGACGCTCGGAATAGAATGATGCATGGCGTCGCAGCGCGGTGTGAGAGGGGGGAGGTTTTTAGTGAGCATGGGGAGTGGCTGGAGGAGGAGGAGGGGTTGAGGGCTGAACAGTTTATTCCGGTTCCAACGGTCGCCACTGGCGCCTTCTCGCAAGACACGAGCGACGTCGCAAAGAATGCCTACCTGTACAGAAACAAGGTTGACTCTTCTACAAGTTAGAAACATCTTTGTTAAAAGTTTGGCACGTCGACAATTTCTGCTTCTTGTTACCCAGGTATCGGCAAGGAGGACCAATCACAGAACATTCGTGAATTTAAAGTTATGTGAAGTTTGTAATATAAATATTGAAATTTGCTTAATTTCTACTTTAAAATTAAATTAAATTACTTCTCTCGTAGCAAAGCCAAGTTAAATATGATTTGGTACAGTTTCGTATTTTATTTGACCCAAAAGCGATAGAAGCGCCACTGGTGGTAGAATTTTTCCCCCTGCCAAACCCTCTTATAAGAAGACACGTATAATTCCAACGTGTAGTCGAAACAACCTTAACAGAAGTGAGACTTCAGGGGTTTACAAAATTAAAAACTTAGTGAGAATTAAACTTAGGAAGTAAACAGTAGATTGACGAAAATTGAGCGTACACAATACTGATTTAGATCTGCCAATAGTAACAGACCTATAATTTTGTATTTTTAGCAGTATTGATTACAACGATGGCTATGGTTGAAAGCATTCAGTAAAATAACTTTCCTCCGTAAGTATTTACAAATAATACATTAGTTACGATGCAAATTTATTTTATTTTCCTTAAAATTACCCCGTCTGGATGTGTTTTTTATATGTTATAGTAATATGGCGGCTATCAAGCGAACTAGAAATGGGATCTTGAGAATACCGGCAATTGCTGTGATAATGTTAAACTTTTACGATTTACACCGCCGAAACTGCAATGACATATCAATTGCGTATGATTTGATTTAAACTAATGTAGTGTAATAAATTATAATTCCTGCAGCTTAAATATTAGCGCTTAAGTATATTTTTAATTGTGTAAACCCCTTGTAGCACGCTTATCTGAAAACCAGCCTCGCCGCTTTGTCACGTGACGCTGGATTGTTCGAAGAGACTCTGTGCTTTCGCGTTACATTCACTCGACTAGCCTTGAGCACGAACCGGTAACTCAGTAGACTATATGGTGACAAATCTTTTGTACCGACTTGTATCAGTGACCATGAAGCCGAGCTGCAGATGTGCACGTAAGTCACCGAGACATGTTGGTTCAGGAATTAAACTCGAGGTCACCAACTATACGATGCACGCCGAGTAAGTTGGCGGGAAGCGTGTGGGGAATGAGAAAGAGAGGACAAACTTTAAATACTACCACTGTTTATTATTCGCGTGCCTGATGTACTTGAGGCCTACCTTTTTTTATCATGGTGTACACTAGATATGTGTGCCGTGGTTTGGTGCTGTGATTCGTGAAATACCGACTCCTTTCCTAAAGCTTCCCCCCGCCTACTAATGTGTTGCGTAGTGTACACAGCTGTATCATTTTGTAAACTTGTGCATTTAGAAGGCAGTTAACGCTTCACTGCACGCCTAAGAGAACAACCATCCTATATATATATATATATATATATATATATATATATATATATATATATATATATATATATATACTCTTTGTACACAAGATTGGTACTTCAGTCATCAAGTGTTAGGATGTCCAAGCGGCTAGTTGAACTAATTCTGCAGAAGGATAAGTAGCTATAGCTGTCCACGCGAAAAGCAGTCTTAAGTTTGTCCCTGCCACTAACAGCGACTTCGCCTGGGCCTTATTTATAGCCCCGCCTATTTGACGTTGTGGGGTAATTACAGACATCTAAGGTACGTGGTTAATCGAATGAGAAACATCTGTTTACCCTGTGCACAACCATTGGTGACGTTGCCCTCAATTATATATTTTCTAAATATTCACTTTAACTTTATTGCCATAACAAAGTTTCAGAGGGTAAAGGTTTCGCGGAAACGTATTTGGTGCCCCAAACTTGAGATTAGTGAGGTGATATATCGTCGGTTTACTGCCAAAAGTGACAATGTCAAAATGAGATAAAATTATAAAAATGATTGGAATATGTATATGTAGTTCACGAACAATAGCCAAAATTTAAAGTCTATTCGTCGTTTCGTACTGTTGTGTCACAGTATAGTAACATACCACATTTTTATTAATATCTGCAATTTAATACTGTTTTTAAACGAAATAGCATTTATGACTCAATCACTTTTGGCAGTTTATCGACGATATGTCAGCTGATATTGTAGAGGAACCTTAGTGGAAAGCGAACTGCAATTTTACCCCTTTTAAACGACTACATGTACATTGCACCAATTCGATCTGCCTTGTAGTTTCTGTGTGTCAGAATTGAACGTTCGCACGCAGCCTTTAACGGAATTCGAGCCCAGAACCTCCCGGAATTTAGACCTGAGTGACAAACAACTGCGTCACGTAACGTCGAAATAATTCATGAAAATAAAATTTATTGAAAAAAAATATATTAATATCTGTGTCCTGGGCTCATAGAGGTTGTACAACACTACGTCTCGATAGGTTACTGTAGTGAAACTCCTGTATAAGTTGTTTCTCGCTGCTTGTTCCTGCTTTTCGGAACGTCTGCCTTGATTATTGACCAACTAAGTTTTATTCTTAATAATTACGTTTCTTACAAATAAAAAAATACATACACATTATTTTAAATATTTACGTAAGCATCACTCTGACGCAAACACCACCCCAATATCGCTACTGGTTAGGTAGATATCGTGGGTTGATGGAAAACAAATTTTGTGTTATTTCACCCTTTTGGGTGTCGAATTTCGAAATATTTTTAATTTACATCTTAGACATTTGTATAAGTATCCAACTGAAGTGTAAATCACATTGCTAGCCCGTTCAGTCGAATCAAAATTGATCATTCACTAAAAAAAAAAAAAAAAAAACATATCACCCCTGCACAGTATTGAGAAATCGAATTTCGAAAAATCTGAAAACCTTTTGAAATAATTTCTGTTATCATCATCCTGAAGCAAAAATTAATTGTTTATCTCAACGGGTTCGATAGATATCGAGGATTTATCTAAAACACGTTCAAGGTCTTTTCACCACTTAAGAGAGTATATTTCTAAAAACCCTTGAATCACGTTTTAGAATACTTTATGGTATCTCGTGGACGTAAAAAACACAACATTAGCCCGCTGGGTTCATGATATATCGTCGATTAATTGAAAACGCTTTTCACCACTTTTCACCCCTTTTCACGTCCTTAGGTGGCGAATTTCGAAAATTCCTGAAATTACTTTTTAGGTACTTGAGTAAGCATCAATCCTAAACAAAAGTCACGTCGCTATATAAAAAACTGTGGGATCGATATATATCGAATGCGAGTCGAAAACTCATATTACCCCTTTTTTAACCAGTTTAGGGCCGAATTCAGAAAATATATTTTAAATGGTACTTGGTATATTTACAAAAACACCAATTTAAAACAAAGAGCACTTCGATATCTCGATTGATTCGATATATAAGGAAGGATAATCGAAAACACATTTCACGTATTTTCACCCCTTTAAATAAAGAATTTCGAAACATATTTGATTCCTGTCATAAACATTTGTAAAAGTAACCAATTAAAGTTAAAGTCACGACGATAGCCAATTGTATTTTAAAGATATAGACGATTCATTAAAAACACATTTTGACCTTTTTACTGCCTGGGGGTCGAATTTCAAAAAAACCTAAAACTACTCTTTGGGTATTTACGTAAGAAATATTTCGAAGTGAATATCAACTCTCTATCCCGAAGGGTTCGATATATATCGATAGTTGATTGGAAACACATTTAAGTTGTTTTCAGCGCCTTAAAAGATGAACTTCAAAAATCCTTCAATTGGCTAATATGCATTTTTACGAGTATCCTATTAAAGTAAAAATCACGATGATTGGCCGTCGGGTTCGAGCTCTATCGAGGTTTCTTCGGAAACACATTTCACCCCTTTTCACCCCCTTAGAGGTCGAATTTCGAAAAATCCCTTCTTAGTGCTCGCCTACGACCTGAAGGGAACCCCCACAAAAAACTTCACGATTCTAGGTCCAGTGGTTTGGGCTGCAGTTTGATATGTCAGTCAGTCAGTCAGTCAGTCAGTCCGTCAGTCAGTCAGTCAATCAGTCACCTTTCATTTTTATATATATAGATAAGCGTTCGATATGAAAATTCACCTTGTTTTCCAGAAAATGTTTTCCAAAATACGTGCATTTTGTATGACTATGTAACTACCGCGAAACTGCGATGTTGGTAGACTACAACATTTTCCTATTTTTTAAACAAAATAATCCTTATCATACTGTAAGATGGCTTTCAGATATCTGCCCTTCATTAGACTCCAAAAATACGCATTATATAACTGTGTAAATGATGGATTATGGGCTAAACCGCAGCGTTCCTAGACGAACGACATTCAAGAAAACTTCGTTATAAATTTGGGGGTTAGTTTTCTGGGACAAGTACTTAAATATCCACCCTGAATAAACTTTACAACGAGAGCCACACGTGCTGTCCAATGGCTGAGGATGAACCGTCTTAACGGGTGGAAGTACTGCAGATAAGGTAAAATGTTTACAACCTCGTCACGTGTGCCAGATATACTCCGAGTCTCCGGCTCAGCGAAGTAGACGCACTTCCGTGAATTGTTTATAACCGTGTTTCGCCCGAGTCAAGAGGTTAATGAAGGAAACACCACCACTTGCGTGATAACAAGTTCCGCAGTCGTTTGGATGTAAATGTAATTTGCCTCTGCCCGGCGAATTGTGGAATCTGCAGACTCTGGGTTGAAAATGTCCCGCTTTTTATTACGGTCTGCAGTAAAAACTTACGTACCTGCTTGCCTCCGCTCTTGGGACGTAATTGATGCCACCAAAATTAGGAGAAGGAATTAAAAACCTTGATCTGGTTAAAGTAAAGTAAGGAAAATTAATTAAAATTTTATTTGCTTCAATATAAATACAGTTTCACAATATACATATCATCTTATCTATGTTACCAATGACTGTTTACTCGACAATTCAGTCACAATATTTTATGTTAAATGTTTTCGTACTTTTTTACTTATAAAAACCTACTATCACTGCCTCATCTGAACAGTCTTGAAACTGTCTCTTGAAAATCCCAAACCTGTTCGAAAATACACATATTCGGTGAGATTACATTTATATTAACCTACCTCTATCGCATAGTTCACATGAATCACTTCAAGAAGGATAGAAAATAAGCCCAGAAATGTTAATTGTTTAATTTTTTGTCGCTCATTATTACATTGCAAAATTATACTTGTTCTTTGTTTCTTAGTTTACAGAAAATACATTGCACACCCTATTATTTTATCACAAATTAATCCACCAAACTAGTGAGAACCAAATAATGGTTAGAAATGTCTCGTTCACATTTCATTTGCATTTACTATTTCACTAACCCAACACTTGCTAGTATCTAAATAAGGTTCATATTTTCCGAGAAACAGAAATTGTAGGAATTAAATAAAATTGTTTTATTTCCCTATTTAATATTTGCCGCCCTGGTGTTCGACGTGAAATTGTAAGTCATTTCTTTATCAAATCCGGCCAACGTAACCAATTTTGATTAATACTAGGATTTCTTTACCTGAGTATATAAAGTAATTAAGACAAATTGAAAATTGCACACATTTTTATTTCAAGACGACTGTTTTAAATTACACTGTCAGGTGATTTCTACTTAGGAAGATCCGTTACTTGCAAAAAATTACTTTTTTTAAATATATCATGGTTTAACAGTCTATGCATGCTTAATTTTACTTAAGTGACAACTTTGCGCTTTTTTTTTATTTCTTTATGCGTGTTTTCAATCAACACTAATGTTTAAGTAACTTGATTTTATTTTCTCTCCAAAACAAGAACATCACATAACATCGAATGTAAACGTGTTTTGGTTTTTAAGTAGCATAAACCCACGAAATATCATTTACGAACGCAGTAGTGATAAATTATCAGTACTACCAAAGTAAACAAGTCACGCTTTTACTGAATCTACCCGTGTGTTAATAAAATTCAACTAAATGTGCCATTTGGAAAACTACTTGAATCAGCATGATGATATAATAAGACATCTCTATCTGCAAGTAAAATATAAATGTACGCTTAAAAAAGTGGTAAGCAGATACCATAGGAATTTGCGTGATTTATAATCTAAAAAATTACTAGGCGAACACCAAAATAAATTAAAACTCTATGCCCACGCCCGCGGTAACTGCGGTTAGAGACACAGGAAGATATGCACTAACAAGCCATGTCCTGATTACTATTTTATAAACTGGAAAATTGTCAAAAAGTTAAGGTTAAACGGAACTGTGGTGCTTAGGTAAGGCGACAAGCGTCACTGTGTAAAACAAACGTTGAAATAAAACAATATGCTTACGATAGATATTGTTTACTTCTACTTTTAAGCTCTGGATTCAGTTTTCTCCCGTTAATTTATCAAAGGTGGGATGCATGATTCTGATTGTTAGTTTTTCAGAAACAAAAATGTTTGGCGCAATTTAATGTCGTTGAACTTGCTTCCATAAATAAAACATATTTGGTGCACTCTTCATTACCTGACAATATGAAATACTCGTACCGATTCAATACCGAACACTAAGGTGCTCTTATGAGGCCTAGAGGTGTGGACGCACACGCATCAAGCTCTACTTTTGGTTATTTAGGCGCAAGTCACTTTAACGGGACTGGAGTCTACTCGCAGATAGCACGGTCCTATGAGATATTCAGGGGGGAATCTATCGTTTCATGGCATAATATTAAATGTTAATGTATGTTCTACACATCCATACAATTTAAATATACTGCACTAAGATTTTATTTTTAAAGAAGGACCTCAAACAAACGCCTATTTCAATAATTTTCGGCCACAATAAAACAATATGTAATGGTTACTTGAAGATATGAAATATTATACTACATGTCATAAATTGCAATGCTATTCATTAGCAAACTTCACTCACACGCGTAGACTATATAGACCAACACCTGCACACCACTCGGGAACCTGGACAGGCGGCCACCTTGATTTTTCTGTTTTGTGGCAATTGTGTTTTCTCAAGCAACAGACTGACAAATTAGGCCTTGTAACTAGAGTGGACATTACAGACATTAAAAGGGAAAACAAGAAGCGAAGTGGCCACGTTCTGAAATAACTATCCCGGTATTCGCCTGGACTGATGAAGTGAAATCTACAATAAACCAGAATCAAAAACGTAGAATGAGAGAGTGAGGCTGGGACCTAACCTATTATGGTTTGTAGTCAGGAAACAACTTAGAAGTTAATAATTTTCGTAAATAAACTTGAAATGATATTGCTTGGGTAAATAACACGTATTGTAAAAATTTGTTCTGATATACTTAGAGGCATACAGAGATAAATGTATCCAGTAATTCAGATCCCCGTCACATAAATCTGGTTGTCCTAAAGTAGATCTTCCCACACCGAGATAAGGCACTGTCTTCGCAGTATGTAAACAGCAGGAGGTCGGGAGAGAAACTCCTCTAGTTTATCGCACCCCATCACAGGACCGACAACCTCCTACGTGCTCGAGCACAGAGGCGACGTTGAGACGGGCGGATTTTACGGCGGTTCCGTGGTTCGAAGCCTCCACGCGGCGCCGACGATAAGTTTAGGAAGAGACGACTCTCGGCACGGGGCGCGAACTTGCGAGTAAATTGAACTGTCGAGTGGTCGAATTGAGGCAGGCGAATCGAGAATATATACGAACCGGTAACGAGTGGGCGACAGGACGCAATCTTGGGAATCTGCACTCCGCGGGGATCCTTTCGTGTTTAGCACGACGTGGGAGATGTCTTGAGTGAACCTTTCCTTCAATTTCAAACTCAGACACACAATTAATATGCGTGGAATTTCTTCCATGAAGAAAACAAACATCTAACTAATTCAAATATAAAAATACGAGAAAATAAATGCAGTAAGTTTTTATTTAAATTTAAGTGGATTAAGTATTTGTCGTTAAACATTTTTGAGTAATAACAATGCATTCTTTATATGAAAGGCACGGGCAAAAACAACGGTAACCTGCTTTTTATCACAACTACGGTTTTCATATTGTAAAGATGCGAACATAAAGGTGACACTTAAATGAATATTTGTAATTTTATTAATTATGATGTAAGTTTATGTTACATAAGTTATGTTACTATTCTTTTTTTGTACATATTTTAAACATATAGAAATGAGGGTTACCACTGTTTTTTTCACCGTCCTTAAAATATCAATCATTTGTTTCAGTTATTTATTTCGGAAGAAGTTACTGGACAAAATAATCGACAAACACATAATTTAAAAGCGGCTGTTTTTTTTTTTTTGCCCTCTACTTATTTCAGACGTTAAAAAAGTACTTAATAATAGCTTTTGCATTTATAAATATTATTTTTGTTTAAATAAATTACCTAAGTCGTAATAATTTCAAAAAATTAAAAATAATCTACCAGCTTTCGTATAATTGTAACCGAATGATACATTCAATAACTTTTATATTGTGGGTTAGCTTATAAATGATTGCATGAAGTCAAGCTGTTAGACCACGGATCTTAAATGAAATATCTTCTGTCCACATAACTGTTTTTCGAGTCATTTTGGCATCCAAAATAAAAGATTTTTTCTACGTCATCAGGTAAAAACGAGGTGCACATTATTTATTTTCCAATTTTTATATCATAATTTACAATCCATTTAAAAGACGAGCCACTCTTTTCATAGTTAATAAATGCAGTCTTAAAACCTTAATCCGGAGTTTAACAATCAGTTAGTTTACTGAAAGAGCAATTGAATCAAACAGATATTAGAAACGTTAAATACCCTTTAAACAAAACGATTATCCTCGTAAACCAATGCTAACAAATCTGTTAGAGAAGTGCCGCTTGTCCGTTTAGTAATCAATGTGAAGATTGTATTTTGTCATTTACAAATAACTGGCTGTCATATAAATCCATGTTGTAGCATGTTTCGAATTGACTCTGAAGGTTCAAGACATTTCGTTTAGCGCGTAATAGCTAGGTCCTGTTCTTATATGTAGTACAAGGAAGAAAGTAGCCAAGCGGAGGGGGTATAAATTTAATATTCACATCGCTTGCTTATTAAAAGATACTTGGTATGTCCAGAGTTTTATAAACAAACCAGTTAGTATCCATTTCACAGCTTAAGTCACCGATGCTCGACGATAAATGACTGCAAATTCAAATAAATATTTACCTTTTAACTTAATTTCTGTGCCTAAGGTCCGTCATTCTAAATGTATTAGCTATAACATATTATTTTAAATACAGCAGTGTTCTGGCGTCTAAAATATTGCAAGAACTATGCAAAATACTAATATATTTTCCGATCGTAACTGAAACAAATTGTTTAAAATTTGCCACAACTTTGTATAGGACTGTTAAAAAGTGAATGTGGTAAAACCTTTGTCTTTCAGCAGTTATAGCTTTTCTATATTTTCTTACAAAGCAGTCAGATGTATTATATACTGGCAACGGTATCTCTATTAACAAGTTAAATAATGCTAAATGTCTGATAATGTGTATGGATAAAACGTACCATATGTAAGGAAGGTTTTCTTTTGTTTTGTCTAAGTTAAGTTGACCAAACATAGAACTAATTTTAGGACCATTTAAAAGTGAGATATAATTTATTCCTACTGTAATTTTGTAAGTTAGACACTTCTGAAATATATATATATATATATATATATTTTTTTTTTTTTTTTTTTTACTGTTTTCAAGACAAGGCTGCCCCCTTGTGGTCACTGCGTTACGGAAATAGGCTTGGATATATGCGTGAACAATTGACTTTTTGGCTGAGTTGATTCCATAAATAGCCATCAGCGTTACCAGCACAGTGGTGTTGTTTAAAGTTTGCGCTAGTTCAAACAACGAGCAGGAAGTTCAGTTTTGCGCGTCACCTGGTCATGACAGCAGTACACGTTTCCCACTACGCAGCAATGTAAAACCAACACAACAGTAGCACTGACATTTATTTCAAGAACTAACTGAATAGGGACAAGCACATCAACATCATTGGTACGCAGTGAAACTATGTTTGGTACACACCGGTATATGTATGTTTACAGGATGTTTCTGAAGTACGTTTACAAAGCTTGGACCTTACGCCAAAACAAGAAAAATCGTCATGTAAACTTTAGTATAAATATTCTTAGTTTTTTGAGATATTGATGAAAGTTTATTTCAATGTGTTTCAAGGTACTATCCGAAAATCTAGTTTTGCAATCGGTAATCAAAGTAATTTTGTTTGATATTGAATACTGTTACCCATACAAGTATGCTTATGTCCTCACTTGCTTCCCTTATGGTGATAAGTTGTCGAGGATAGTCTACGATTGTTCAAAGTTGGTTACTACTGGTTTAGTTCTATGGCAATAGGTAGTAGACAATGTTATATAAAACAAGACAGCCATTATTTGACACGTTTCACATGTCAACATAAATGTTGTTAATTCAATTAATTCTTGATTCATGTTTGAACAGTAGATACGCATTCCGTCATGTAAAACAGCCAAAATCTTATGGCCACACACAAAACAGCGGAAGAAATTACGTCTACAAATATAAAAACTTTATTTTCGACAAAAGTATAAACGTATATACACACAGGCTGTCTATGTCATTAAACAGACGTGCGTACAGAACGTGAATCCTGTGTAAATCTGGCGACGAAAATGTCAGTAGAAGAATGTCCTACCATGGTATTTTTCGTGCACAATATGGCAACAAACCACTATTAGTAGGCCTACTACGTAAGTGTTTGCCAGAACGTGTAATGTTAAAAGAGTCAAGAAAACGGTTATCCCAGAAAATATGTTGCCAACTATGGTCGTAAATATTTTCCAGAATTACATATTCCTTTTGTTAAGTTACTTGAATTTAAATTAAAAGTAGATAACTTTGGCGTTACAAAATGCTCATAAAAATAGCATTATCCTAGCAAAATGTTTGTCCACAAATTTGGAAAAATTATATTTTCTAGGATATCCCTTAACAGGTTTTTATGTAGGAACATCTAAAAATATTTAGAACTGATATGTGTTAAGTATTTATATCTTACTCCATATTAAAACTTAACGTAACGGCACGAATTTACAAAAATTTAAAAAAAATTGCATTGAAACCGTGTAGAATGCTGTGTTCAGTTTCAACCACGAAGGTCTTAACAGTAGAGGTAGTGGGAATGGGCAGCTGGTGTGTTTCAACTGGAAATGACTTTTAGGAAGAACTTGAAGTAGCGTGGGAAAACTTTCCTACCAGATGTCTGTTGGCTGTGAATCTTAGCCACGCGAATTTCCAAGCCATCGTTTTTGTCTTTTACTTACTATCGCAGTAATGAGGATTAAAATGCACCATGTACCTTATCGTCCATGAAACATCAAATTGTTGTAACCCTCAGTTTACAAGAAACTAACATTTTGTTTCAGAAAGGCATGAAGGATATGTACACACCTTCAATAACAACGGCATAGCCCATCAGAAATCATTCTCGGTTTATACTCAAGCAGATAAAATAATGTATCTCTCACGAGTTTTTTTAGAAAGTATTTTCAGTACAACTCCAGCAATGTGGGATACGACACATTGCAGTTTCATGGATTTTATGACAAAAGCAGTAGGTGCAGTTATGTTTTTCACTTCTTTAATTGTACAAATGTAAAATTTTCTGTATATGCAAATGTTAACTAATATACGTCACCCAATTTTCATTCAAATTGTGTGTGCATAAAACACATAAATAAATGTTCTATTTATTTTTGCATTTTGTATCATTTTAAAATATAACGCTTTCCTTACAACGAAAATAAACCTTTAAAGGTTATACATTCAAAACGGTTTTTATGTAAAACTACTAGGATTTTTGATTGGCTTGTCCACTTATGGTCACTTACACACTCAAAACTAGTAATTCAATTCCTACACACAATCAAATCGTGTGATATTCAGTATTCAGATTGTTGCCTTGCCCAAGAATTGGGCTAAAATAATGTTAGCAGTTTTTTCCTCTAATACCTGTTTCTCTGAATACATCTCGTTAGGATAATCCAACCTGTCATTCGTATTGATTGTAAATACCCGTCCGGTGTAGAAGCTTATTGGCTCCTCGTTTTGCCATTTGGTCACACTTTTGAATGCGACAGATAGAGCCGTTACGCGATGTCACATTACGTGCTCTCGACTGATAACAATTTGCGACATGAAAAGTACGGTCTCCGCTTTGAAATGCCCTGTGAATCGTAACGAGCGGGCAATTTCACAATTTCACACACGTCAGTGAAGAGTTTCCATAAAACAGGAAGCAGGTATGAAATATGACGGGAACAGTGCGGATGAGTGAGTTTTGAAAAATTTGTTTCCTTCTGTGATATGTGGAAAATGGAGACATTTTAATGATACAGCAATATACAAAGTAAATGATTGAAAATAAACTTGTTGATTCAGAAAAAGGAAAATGAATGAAAATCAATGCAAAGGACTTCGCTAATGTCATAAAAATGCAGTGGTAGCTAATAAATTTAATTTTTACTCTATTCATTATAGATTTGTTTGTTTATCTTAACATCTCTTAGCTCCAAGACACTGATTCAAAGTTTCTTTAACTTATTTGCAATTCAATGCCTCTTACTGAAATCTAAAAGTTACTTTTCAATCCTTAATTTCATAATTTGGGATAACCTTAATTCGTTTTCTAGAATTTTTGTTACAGTATTTTGTAGATGAAATTCGTGTATAACTTGTGTATATAATCACATTCAGACTCAAGGTATTACCTATTAAAACTTCTGTATTTTTTTAACTTTGACTTAAGTCGGTTTATGGTATTTCCACAACTTTGAAAGATAATGTAACACAGCAACTGCTTTATACTTTGAGAACTGCTGAACAAATTTATAAAGAATTATTTACTTTGTCCGCATACCACTGGAGATTTGATTTTTGGAATATTTGTGGCCAAAGTAAGCAATTTTAGGGACAAAAAAGGTTTTTTTTTTTTTTTTAATATTTTTCCGGAACTTGTTAACCCTTTAAAAATAAATGATACAGCCTGTCAGATACTATATAAACTTTGAATATATTAGTGTTTATTGATGGATACCAGCAATATTATAAGATACTTTTCTGGTATAAAAATGCATTGTGCACTATTTTTCGAAAATAATCCAACCGATTAACAAATAGAATTCTCCTACGTGAATTAATTACGATATTATGTAGGATTTAGGAAATGATTAGTATAATTCAAAATAATGTTTACATTATAACAGTTTATTATATTAACCTCTTAACCAATTTATTTAATATGGGATTATTGTTGTTGGTATGCAATTATGTAGGACGAAAAAATTAACTATGTGTGTCATATTTTAGAATCTATAATAGATTTAGTTTAAAATTGATATAAACCCTCAATAAATTCTTATTCTATTTCTATCAAATTTGTCTCATAAGGAATTCTGCAAAAGGTGTTTTTCACCTCATGTGACTTCACTTTTACTAACATTTTAATTATGTTTTTGGAAGTACTTCAAGTTAATGTAGTCTTTTTAAATTACTATTCGTCCAATTTGATCGAAACGTTGTATGGTGAAGATATAAATTACTCGCAGACCAAATATTAACAATGGTGCCGGCCACCATCATTTTTAAGTGTAGTCCTATGTAAAGATAAATGAAACACTGATTCCCGTAAAGTAAGGCACATGTTTGACAGGAAGCACGGGAATATAAACAATTTTTTTTTAAAAGGGCGAGAAACTAATTCTAAAATCGTTTCATGTACGAATTTTACGCAAAACTAAAAAATAAATCACGGCATTTAACTAATTTCAACCACGTTATTTATTAAAAAATAGTATCACGTACACGCCTCCAATTTATTAGCGGTCTTGTCTGGTTGCCATTTTTCAAAATTGTGTTGCTAAGAAAATATATAATTTGCGACAAATTTTGAAGCCTGAGAGGTACGGGACAAAGTGCACAAATACAATGATTAAAAATGTATTAGTTTATTTGATAACTCTTTTAGAAAGCAATAGTATAGTATTTGGGTTAATATTCAACAGCAAACTCATTGGTTATCCAGTACCATCTTGTTTATTTGAACTAAAAAATTTCAAAAACTAATGTTTTTTTTTAAGAAACAAATCAGCATTGCATTCGTTGCCAAAGTGTATATAGAATATATCGTGTCAAATTTATTCATTGCTAAAATATCATTCCTCTCAAATTTATAATGCATAAATAAAATAATATCTCTCGTTGACTTAAACCTACGATCAAGACAAAAATTACACATCTGGTTAATATTGATTCCGATTTCTTCAGCGGTTTCCTGATTTATTTTCTATCTCAACAAACACAATATGCTTCTATTTTTGGAATATTACATCCCAGAAATTTTAATTGACTACTGTGACCCTCAGTTACTTTCAAAGCTATATTGCAAACTGAATATGAATGTTTTATTGCAGTTAGGTATTCAATCAAGCAATAACTTGTCCCGTTATCAACGATCATTAAATTGAATATTTAAATTTTCAATCGGAAATTGTTAACTCATGTTCAAGTCCCTAGTCTAGCAGACTAATGTCGCCAAAAATTGAACTCACTCAGATATTCTAATCGTACTTCACAGAAACAACAGTAAAGATGCGAAGCGTATAGCAACTTGATATTACAGCAATCCTGTGAATATTTGATAACATTTACCTAAACGTACGAGATGATTTATTAAACATTCCTCGTTATTGTTTTAGTAAATTATCTGTCAGTACTAAAAAATTTTTCGTAAATAGCAATTTTTAAGTTATTCTATAAAATGAAGTACAGAAAATTATCAATACTTCAATCGTAAATGTGCAATTTTTTAAATTATTGCGATAAGAGTTAGGTAACTTCAAAATTTATTCACAGTTTGAAAAAAAATTAGAAGCATTGCTACGCAATCATAGAAAACTTTTTCGCGATTTTTCTTTCCTTAACCGGACTGTACCTCGCTGTATTAATTTTAAAATATGTTTTTACCGTCTAGCACAGCCTTTTTAAAATGTCAGATGTCCCGTAAGCATTACGTGTCTCTCTTAGCGACTGTCACAATTGAAAGATTACAAGTGAATATTTAAAACGTTTTGTTTCTTGCTATTGTTTTAAATACGTGAAATCACTATTAAAAGGGTACAAATGAATCCGTAGAATATTGGGTTTGATGCAATTTATACCAGTGGTCTTCATACCATTTTAAATATAGAACGAAGCGTGCACGCATAATCCGTTTGGAGCCCTCAAATACTAAGACGGTTACTTGATGGTATCGAGTTTTGCAAGCACATACTATACGCCGAGGACGACACAGTGCGCTCTGGGCAACAGGTAGTGCACACTAACAGGATATATTCCCTTGCCGAGGACTGCTATGCATACAGCAGTATTAACTGGCTGGCCAGAGCAGTAAATGGATAGCACCCAGGCCTGCGCGCTCCATCAAACCAATTAACTGCCCGTTCAGCCGTGCATAATTTATTCGCGTAACAGTGGTGGCACTGTAGCAACGGACTGGGCTAGAGGCTCGTGTTACACTGGTGCAGACAGTGCGATTCATCAGCGTCCTACGATACAATATTTCATCTGCAGTCCGTGATGCTGGTCCATGAAGTTCGCTGCGGTGAAGGCTGAAGCTGATGAATTTATCAGTTCATAGTTCCATTTTCCTGGTTATCTTAATACAAATATCATCCTGAATCTAATAAACATATTGTGTATGTCATATTTCTTCAATTTACTGTCTAAAACTACATTTAAAAAAATTAATAAATGGTCAATGCCATTAAAAGGGTAATAAAATACGTTCATATTACCGTGAAAAAAAAATATTACAGAAAATATGAACGCGATTATAAGATGTCAAAGAACACTATGTAAACATGAGATGTGTTTGTTTCTCGAAAAAAAAAAAATCATTTAGTTGCATGTATTAGGTTCTATCTATTTCTTTTAACTAATATTAGTATTGACCAAATTTTGTGTAATTATAAAGCAAAACTCCTTTAAAGATAAACAAAAATAGGAAAATTGGAGTACATTGTTTCATGGAAATACAGAAACCAGCACCTGGATGTATAGTGTAATATTAATAATAAAAACCTTAAAAAAAGGCATATGTTTAGGAGTAAATATAAAAAACAACATATAAAACATAAAAGCAAGTAAAATTCACTGAAACAAACTAGTACCGCTGGCCCTCTGTGCAATAACATAGAGAAAATCGCACCTTGCATGAAACAACATAAAACGCACACGACAGGAAAATGAAAAATAAAACTAATTACTACAAAACCAAAATAAAATATTCGTACGATCTTTCGTACAATTTAAAAAAAAAAATTATATATTTTTCAAGCAGGTAATTAAAATAACAATATGCAGAGATAGCGAAATTTCACGAATTCAATTGCCTGCATGTTAGAATCAAATATTATATGCATACTCATGTCCCGGCCATTTGTCCACTAGCTGCTACTCAGTGGAACAGCAGACAATGAACGAATAGACAGGGCTTGAGTATGCATAGGATATTTGATTATAACATGCAGGTCACTATTAGGGAAATTTCACAGTCACTAACAATATGGTCTGACAAATTTGTTAGAAACGTTTTAAACCGGTTATAAGCAAAACTAAATAAATCAATAAATCTTAAGTAAAACAAATTTGATTAAGTTAATTTCACACTGTATAAACGAACTTAGACTTACATAAAATTTAATAAAGAAAACATTGTCCCTTATACCGAAAGTCAAATAAAAATCAGGTTCAGTCATTCCAGTAGAGACATGTTGGACTCATATTCGGGAGGACCCTGGTTCAGTCCCCGGATCCGGCCCTCCTGGATTCGGTTTTCCATGATTTAATAAAATCGCTCAGGCGAATACTGGGATGGTTCACTAACAAAGATCATCGCCGACTCCTCTCCCAGCTCCTGTCAGTAGCAAGTTGTGTTATCGTCTCTAATGACCTCGCTGTCGACGAGACGTAAAGTGCACTTATCTTACTTTTTAAGCAGGAAGTGTGCACGAAAACAAGATACCAAAAATCCAGTAAAAGTAAGTCCTAAAACCCAAAACTTAAAAGTTATGAGCTGTTGCATATTGGTTCCTCCTGACACAGCAGTACTTCATGATTGGATCTCCATTTGACTGTGTCTTTAATGTTGACTCTACGCCTTCTAGGGTAAGTTAAATATGCCAAAGATCAATTTCATATGTGACACCAACTTACATATGTTAGAATTATTGCTTGCGCCCGAATGAAAACGCTAATTTATTCAGTTCTCTAGATATGAGCTCTGTTTCAATGCCACGAATGTAAAGCAACACACGTCAACTGAATCCGTGACGAATTATAAATGTTTAAGTGGGTGCGTGATTATTACGATAGGACGTCTCATATGGATAACCTCCTGTGGCGATGGAGGATGGTGAACAAGTGTTCGAGGTTTGCGGATTAGCGGGTTCATAGGACCTAGGTTAGCCTTCAGAGCTGCTCATTAGCTGCATGAAGAAACATCGACGCGCCATAGTTAGGGACCTGAAAAGTTCGCGTTTTCTTTTAGGCACAAGCTAGCCTTCCACCACCTTTAAGTTCGCAAAATACTTTCATAGTTGGTCCTTGACTAATGTGACACCTCGTATAAACCGCTGAGCAAATAATAACAATTTTAACTCGACAGGGGTCTATATCACCGTGTCAGAGTGAAGTTAAGGAACAGCTGATGTTTTCTTGAATGCACATAGGCCTATATTCTTGGAGGCTAGCCTACAGGTCAGTGAACACGCGAATTTCTCCAGTCTCTAGCCATACTTAGAGCCTCGAGTTTGAGAGGAGAAGATGTATTCACCATTTTGCTTCAATGCCTTGTGTGCACATCAGCAGCTCTGCTTCATTGTTATTGGCTGCGTGTCTTTGTTCAGACACGTCTCTCATTTGACTGCACCAAACAGAGTAAGATTGTCGTAACGACATAGTTTTGGTTTGCCAGTGGAACCCCAAGACAAGAGAGAGTTAAAGCATCCAATAACTGACCGTGAAGCAGAACTGAAGATGTGCACATAGGACATTGATACCAAACGGAGTAGAATTCTTTTCACCATAAAATGTTGGTTCTAAGTATTGGTACAGTGTATTTCCGCAGTGACGTCCGTCGTTTAACTTTGTGAGTCAGAATAAGGTTAATTCTACTACAGGTTAGAAAGATCGATGTTATAAGTTTGTCACGGAGATAACTTCTGCCGCTGGAGCGCTGATATCGATAGTGAACCAAACTGACCCATCCCAAAGCTTTCCAGAATTTTAAGTTACATTAAGTTTGTAATTTAAAACGCGAAATCAGTTTCTTATAATTTTAAAATTAAATTACATTACTTATATAATTTCCCAGTTTATGTAAATTTCATTTTACTACGGTTTCGTTTTTATCTGGTAAATAAGCGACTGAAGCGAAACCAGCGGCAGAAATTTTCCCTGTGCTAAACTCTCCCATAGGAAAACGTATTTTCTTTCTAACCTGTAGAAGAATTAACCTTCTTAGTCCGAATAAGGATACTTCAACACCACAGACCAGTGATTTTAGGATACAAACTTCTTAAAACATCAACTCATTATGACCACCAAGCAGAGCATGAGATGAGAACTTAGGGCATTGAAGGAGCTGGTGCAAAATTCTCGTCCCGAAAATCAAGATCTTCTGTGATAAGTTGCAACATGTTTGTTCGCCACTTCTTTCCCTGCCCCTCCACTACGATGATTTCTCGCTGCGTGCGTAGCCGCGTACAAGAACCGACATGAGTTTTATATCACCGGACGACTTTATATTAAGTTTGACTCACTGGTTATGTCAGTAAGACCATTTTGTACCAACAAATAATCGCAACATTAAAAAATTGGTGTCTGAACTTTTTCTGCGATGTTACAAAATTATTTATTGCGGAATGCCCGAAGTATTTAAAATCCTAGTTAATTAACTATAAATTATAAAAGTAAAATACTTATAATAGCAATTTATTTCTACTGTACTATTTTTTGTCATATTTACAAGTAAAGCACCTTACGTTTACACCAAAAGCTGCAATAAAATATGAATGAATACTAGATTGACAATTCAATACGCTCGTTAATACATTTATAAATATATCAAGAGTTTCAATAATTTATTATTTTTACTTATTCGAAGGTTGTGTTTACCTTGTGGACAGGTATAGGCATAAGGGAGGATTCTGATTTATAGCAGGAAACGTTGACTGATTTACTAGGCTTCAGTATAACATGTTCATATCTGTCATTATTCTTTCATTACTGGTGTCCTAATTTAACTTGGTCACTGCTAGCCGTAGTGCATTTCTTCAGAACGTTTGTGATTCGTTTGTAAACAGCTGCATAGCAATAAGTTCCAGTCACACTACATTGTTTTGGAGAATACTTTAAGGCTTCTGCCTACCTCGGAGCGCGGCGAGAGCAAAGATAGGGTTTTACATGTTAAACTAAATTTCGTGTAGCTCATTCACCCTTTGAGATATCGCTTTCGGATGGAAACCATTTTCTGCACTGAGAAGAGGAGAATACTGCTTCGTAAACGAAAATGCGAAAATTATTTTATAAGTACGGGGTTTCGAGTGTTTAATCGGCACGAAAACACTTATTTGATCATAGTTTTCAAGGTGTTGAAATAACTTGCTAAAATATTCCGTAGCATTGTGGACCGTATCGTACTGAACAAAAAGTCAGTGGTGGCATATTATGTAGGTTTGAAAGTGACTGAGATATTTAGGAATATAATTTAACCGGTAACGCCCTATCCTTGCTGCTGCCGGAGCTCTGAGGTAGGCAGAGTCCTTAACACAAATAATTCACGCGGTTTTCAACAATTTTATGACACCAGAAATTTTGAAACAATTTATCACGTACACAACATTAACTTGCACTGGTCACTTAAAGGACGCACACGGCAGTAGGCATGGCAAATGTATCGGTTGATATTTTAATTGCCTCATAATTCAGTACAGGAATCATGTTGCTCGCAGGGGTGAAGCACATTAGCGTCACAATTGAAGTCAAATGCCTGTAGGTATCAACCAGTTGAGTAGTTATCTGTTACTGACGCTATCTTATTGTTAAACATGTTCTTCTTTCCTCGTGTACATTTATGGCTGGGCACAGTTCCTGCACATACCAGTTTAATTGTTCAACGGACAATCCAGAGCTGTGTATAGTCATTGAAAGGCTGCGCTTCACTTGAAACACGTTCTCTCTTCGCCACTGGTGAAGGCCAGATATAAAGTTAGCCGGTTGCGAGACATAATGTGAACATTATTTCTCTGACTGAAATATACTACAACGGGATGACTGCTGGACCCGAAACAAGATATATTTTTGATTTCACCATGACATGAAGAATAAAGCCACTAACTTTTGGTGATGAGCAAATAATTTTGGTCCAAATTGTTTCAATGCCATACGCACACATCTGTACATCAGCATTCATGGTCAATGGCTGAGAGTTTTTAACTACCAGATTCTTGGTGTCCTACCTGCAATTCACAGACGTGTGGTGCCTCAGTAACCTTTCTTTCATTGACACAGTCAAATGAGTGACGCCTCTGTACAAAAACACGCTTTCAATAAGCATTAAGCAGGTCTATATAACCAGCAATACAATAAAACAAGTTAGTTTAAATTTCTTTTCACCAAACTTCAGTGGCTGTTATGATGATGAACCAGCTGCGACAAGTGCAGATAGATAGGACCATGAACTTTTAGCGAAAATAATTTTCCCCCACTTTGTTTCAGTGCCTTGTGTGCATATACACAGTTCTGATTCATAGTCAGTGCTTTAATGTTTTATCTGTCATGTGTCTTGGGGATCTACCAGCAAATAACATACATGTGGTGTCGCAGTAACCTTACTGTGGTTGGCACAGTCAAATGAGAGATGTCACTTCATAAAGACTGAAACCAACTGGGGCAAAATTATTTTCGCGAAATGTTCATGGCCCTACAGATAGGTAATTGATTGGCGGATAGGGTTCCCGCTGAGCTCTCCGCACAGGCCCTTAGGGTTGTGATAGGGAGGGGGGCTGCTGTTTGCACTGCTGCGAACATTTGCCGTCAGCCGCTATTGGTAATCGATATGGTCCAGCAGGTCCCGTCACTTCCCGCCAGGAACCGCAATGTTCGCTCCCTCCCGCGAGGACACCAGCCCTCCCCCTGACGGCAGGGGGCAAACGACGATGTCCCTCCCTCTGCGTCCTCCCCCCTCCAGCAACGGGATCAGATGCTTGTGGGACCAATGCACCACCCTCCTGCCGGCTGAAATTCCCTATGCGTCGCTCCACCTGTTTTATACGTGGGGGAAAAGGGAAATATGTTATTTATCGCCGCATAGAGCCCTGCAAGAAGGTCAAAAGGTCAGCGAGCCCAGTAACATATCAAACGTCAGAATCGATTCCGTCTTAGGTACTGCATCGTACATGTCACTTTTATAAGGTACATTTATAAAATATGTACACGTAAAAGTCACAATTCATCATGTAAGGCAGTATGACTGTCTCTTGAATCCAAGTCATCGATTGCATTGCATGTGTTAGTTATGTCTGCATTAATCTGTTACTTCAGTTTCTCGTATACATATGGAAACAAATAGATGTAGGATTAGCTTGTGTTAGATAACTCTAAAGGTAATTAAAAAAAGTCTGGTCGAAATTTAACATTGTAAAGCGACTTTCATCGTGTTATGGGAATTATGGTTATAAATCTGTTGTTAGGGGCAATATCCATTAGTATGCACACCGAGCCTTCCAATTCAGCAGATATGTTTGATGTGTAAAATTATTTATGATTTTTGCTATGCATATGGTTTTCAACAATCAAATAGTTATCAAATAATTTTAAATGGAAATATTTACGTAGTTTTGAGCCTCGTTTTATTAACTTATGTTTATAGAGAAGATTATGAAACTGCGTTCATATAAAACATTCTAGTATAGGCTCCCGCCATAAAACGACCTCACCGAGCTGGTTAATGGAAGAAAAGTATTTTTAATTCAATTTAATATGTCAACAAATACGTTTCAAATGGGTTGTCTAAAAAATTTCAGTCCAGAATATTACTAAATAACAATTTTATTTTATTTTTTTAACATTTCAGTGGTTTGGTTAATAGACAAATTCCATACCAATCGAGAGTATGAAGTCCATAGAATATGCAAACGTTAGGTTGACTATTTTACTCCCGTCACAACTGTTGGGTAGGCAGGTATAAGCAGGTAATTCGATATTAGTAACCTGCACTGGTCTGGTTAATGAATTAAAATTAAATGAAAATAAAGATTATTTCATTACGAACACGGTGGTATAGGGTTGTCTGCCAAAATCAGTCCTGAATATTCCGGTTGTCGAATTTTAAAAACTGAAATATTGCCGCGAGTGAATATGTGCGACTAAGAGGTCCAAACGAACCATCCCATGCGATAGAAGAGGATAGAACATTGCAGCTGCGTGAAGTTCGTCGATTGAAAGAAAGAGAGTGCGCATGCTATTTGTACTTCAAAATGAAAAGGATAGCGATAGACTCGTACATGCTGTACATCATTTTGGAGTAGCTTAATATTAAAATAGAAAACCGTACAAAAATAGAGGAACGCATTTTTAATTTTTTTATCAATTAATTATATGTGTATATGTTTTATGTGACATTAAAGTATAGCCTATATACATCTGTAGTAAATTAGAAGGTTATAGTAATCCATATTATAATACTAATCTTGCACATTTTATTTCTATTATTAGTAGACAAATTAAAAACCCAATAAAAATCTTCTTTTTATTGTAATAAAATATAAATACAAAAGTTTTTAATTTTTTTTAGATTATTCAGGTTCCGAGTCATCGGACATATATATACCTGTGAACTCCAACATCTGAACATTCTTCATCATCGCTTTCTGTTTCAGTTATTTCGACAATGTCTTCTATCCTTAAAGGTGTATGATCCCCAATGAATGATACTGGTTTTAAATATTCATGTAATAACCAGCCACAGTTCTCAGGCTGAAATTTTACGCATTATGGATCCGTTGCATTGAGCCACATAGAATTTACGAAAATAGTTAGTAAAATTTTTTGAGTCGATGATATCCAGAATGGTGGTACAGAATTGGAGTCAAAGCCTTTTACTTTTTTAAAAAAAGCTGCTCGCTGTCTTCTTTAGAAGAGTAATTTTTCATAAAAATGCGATATCTCGCATCATTCACATTAGTGCCGTTCTAGATGCCATACATAGC
>PNEQ01110053.1:65749-79168 GCA_003012365.1 Medauroidea extradentata
CTACTCCCTCTCCTTCACCATTAGAGGAAGCGACCAACCAGGCCCGTAGAACTGCAAGAAGTGTCGGGCGAGTCCACTGCCGCTGTATGAAGGGGTAGGGGTATTCATTTCAGCTCCGACAACGGCCGAGGGCGGATGTATATTCACTGGTTCGAAAATGTCGACCGTGTAGTAGTAGCAGTCCCTGCATAGTACCGCAAATCAATGTTTTCAGTTAGTTGTGATGGTATAGCTCAAGCAGCGCCACATGTTGTCCCTTCCCCCTCCCCTCGGTACGACCTTCGCCCAGGTTCCCAACCACACATTCCATCCCCTCCTTTTCCTTTCTTTTTGAGGCAAGGACAAAAAGCCTGACAGCTCAACTGACCCCCTCCTCTTTCACAAGCTCCGCCCAAGGGACGGTCGTCTGACATTGGGTTCTGCGCACATCGCTTTGACTGTTGTCCCTCTATAGCAGTAAATTCTTGAACGGTCTTCATGTTTTCGTCAATGAAAATATCAGCTTCATCTGTTAATGATGCAAAAACTGTTTGATATTTTTAATTTTTTGAAAATAGCTGAAAAGGTTTTACTTTTCCTTTATTATAAAATGATGCCGTGTAATCGCAACCTGTAAACGCATTAAGGCGGAAAGACATTGGCATGATTTGATTCCTAACTTCAACGCTAAATCGGTGCAATTAATGCAATCGACAGGTTGGTTATAAGTATTTTTTGTTGCTGAAGTGGCAAGCCAAATTCCTGATTCAATAATTCTGTGCATATTTCCTAACAAAATAATTAAAACATCAGTATCAGATGCTTTAATTAAAATTCTTGAGCTTGGTTCCACTTTAGAAGAATGAAAAATAATCCTTGTATCTGCCTCTTCGTGATGACATTCATAATTAAATTCTTCAGTTTTTTAATGGAATTTTCCTGAACTCGATAAGAGTAGCACTGATGGTTGACGGTTAAAAATTATTTTTTGTTTTGGATTATTGTTACCAAATGGTTGTTCTCCCAATAATCAGCGAGAAACAGCACCAAAGCCTCTTTGAAACGATAATTTTTAAGGCCTTGCAAAACATTTTTAGGTCTAGTTTGTTGAGGACCCGAAATTTTGTACGGAATGTCGAATTCTTTTCGGAATTCAAGTTCGGAATCTTTGATTGACGGTGATAAGTAGTGATAAAAAATGTAATGTAGTTCTGTTGCGTCTGTTCAACATATTTTTATAAGTATTGTCTCGTCAATTTTATCAAAAGTTTGGGGCAAAGAAGATCCGATTAGGTGCAAGTAGTAAAACCATCTATTATTTCCACGTTAATATGTGTTGGCACAATCATTTTAGTTTTGGATTTCAAAATCTTTGCTAAAATCGATTTTGAAGTTTTCAACATCTATCCAGTACATGAAAATAAAGCAGGTGGCAATGGTGCTTGTGGAAAAGTCAGCCAATATTGGAGATTAATTTTTTTGTTTAGACTAATTGCCAAAAGTCGCCCAAATACGTCTCGTTCCATTTTCAATAATACTTTCTTGTTCTTGTCTTTGGTAGTGAGAACTTTAGTCATGCATTGAGAAACAAAACTGCAAATTTTGTATCGTTATATAGGTTTATCGAATCTGGCGGGAGATGAAGAGCATTCCACTATAAAATTTAATTTTTGTTGGTAGCCTGATGTCTTAACGTTAAGCAGGAAATCAGCAACTTCTTTAGATGCAGCTTTACCCGTAGAAATATTGAATAATACATCTTTGTCAATAGTGTCATTAAATGGATTCATCGGACATTTTATCGCTTCAATGATACTATCCAAATTTTATTTGTCTTTCTTAATTTTACTTTTTTGTAATGAGTGCGAAGTATCCACTGAGAGAAAGAATTGTTTCATTATACTAAATATATTTGTTTGGGTGATGTTTGCTTCAGCTAAACAATATTTTGTTGGTAAGACCAAACTTGGAGCCCTCCAAACAAATTTATTTATTTCCCTCGACCAAATTATTCATTTAAACGCACTTTCTTTGTGCCAAGCGTATATTTGGTTACTAAAGGACGTCGAATAAATATTTTGTGTAAACAAACAACTTGTTACAGCTTGTCAACAAAATAATATTGTTAGTTATAAGTGATTGCTTTGAACCAAAACATTTTTTTCGATGGACTAAATGATTTTGTTGGCGAAACTAAATCCATTTGGTTGACTTGCGGAAGATGGCAGGCTGGCGTGCGTGAGCGAAAAGATGGCGAACGCTGTATACCTCAACTTTCAAAGTATAAGCTTGTGCGACAAGTAGGACGTCTAAACTGTTAATCAGCATTATTAAAGTATCTTGGTGCCATTGTACCAAACATTTTATTTAAAAAAAAAGTGGGTTAGGTCACGAACAGGAAGAAGCAAGAGAAGGGTTAGTGGATCAAATCCCGGTCCAACCATGCTTTTTTTAGGTCGTAAAATTTTAGAAATTTGTTAAGATTATAAAATATATTTTTTTAGTTCTTAAAATATTGCGTGAGCATTTAATATGTCCAACGAAATAGTTTTATGACCAGCTAAATATTTGGTACTGCTAACAAAATCCAGTTGTTTGCCTCAAACAAATCGAGGGAACAAAATAATTTGGTACGAGCAAACAAATATCTAATTGCCCGTATACAAACAAATGATTTGGTTGATTCAAACAAATTTTGTTTGCACCAACAAAATTGTTTTCTCAGTGTCATCTCTTTTCGTTAATCCGATATTTTGTTTGATAGATGTTAATAATAAAAATTTGAAGCCAGCCAACAGACGACGTTTAAAGACAAGGATGTAGCTAGTGGTGGCAAAAACATGTAAACATAGCATTGAGCTGAATGAAAATGTTTTAGTTTTTTGTTAACTACACATTATGGTGAAAGTTTGGGCAGCTCTTGGCCTTACAAACAGATTCGATCGTTACGGAGGATTATCTTCGTACAGGTAAGAAAATTTTATTTAAATTCATCAAGTTTTATAATGTACATACACAGAGCGAGAGCTAATTCGGTTTTTTTTATACATATTTGTGAAGCAATTGTAAAATGTTGTGTACGATTCAAATAGAGAATTTGCGCCGATTTTTTGTAAAAAAAATTACATAATTACATTGCTTTCTGCTATTGTTTTGCCCCCCAAAATATGGCGACTCATGAAAAATAACGTCCTGCGCTTGTGCAGTTCGAAAATGTTCAAAAATGATCGGCTTCACACGATTACCATTGAAATGTACGGCAGATGCCACTCCATAGACTAATGCCTCCATGCTTCTATCGCATGGGATGGTTCATTTGGGACCTCTCAGTCGCACATATTCAATAGCGGCAATATTTTACTTTTCAAAATTCGACAACCGGAATTCAGGGCTGATTTTTCGCAGACAACCATATACCACCGTGTACGTAATGAAATATTCTTTATTTTCATTCAATATTAATTCATTAACCAGACCGGTGCAAGTTACTAATAACGATTTACCTGCTTATACCTGCCTACCCAACAGTTGTGACGGGAATAAAATAGTCAACCTAACGTTTGCATGTTCTATGAGCTTCATACTCTCGATTGGTATGGAATTAGTATATTAACCAAACCAGTGACATGTTTAAAAAACATTTTTTTTTTTTTTAATTGTTAGTTAATCATATTCTGGACTGAAATTTTTTAGACAACCCATTTGCACTGTATTTGTTGACATATTAAACTGAATATAAATACTTTTCATCCATTAACCAGCTCGGTGAAGGTCGTTTTATAGCGGGATCTTAGACTGTTAGTATTGCGTTAAATTTCAACTTGATATTACTTAAAACTTAAGAAAATATCTTCATTCATGACATTGATATTTGGTTTAATATGCGAATTGAACAATTGTTTTAAACACCAAAGAAATAAATTGCATTATTTTTTTTTTCACACTCGTGGATTAATGTTTCTTGTTTTCTGGTAAATAGTGCATTTTCTAACACATCTTACTTAGTTTGTGTGGCGATAGCTTATAAATAAGTGAATACAATATTCTAATTCGTCCGAGAAGTGAATACAGTGGGGATAATGCTATCCAGAAAATAGCCAATAGAACAACATTTTCTTAAGGTGGCCGCCGAGCAGTGTGAAGAGATTCGGCCGTTACAGGATTATTTGAAAACCGCCCAGCCTGCGTAAGTTATACATACTTAGGAATAGTATTCAAAGGGCATTACGTACTTGTATACCTATTTCAAGCGCACCGTGTATCTCTATTGTTTATTTTTACGCTACCGAAAATGACGCAAGCGTTTTTTTTTTTTTGTGTGGTCCTTTAAAGCAAGAGCCTTTTCGCCGAATATTTTAAAAGGTATAGATATGTACAGAACTTATTTATATTTAACACTACGTCATAAAATTATAGGATCGCCTCAGAATTGAATGTTTAGTCGAGTTGTCGGCGAGGAGACTGCATGTCATCGGCAGTTCAGTGACTTGCACCTGGAGGCTAGTGGGAGTCGTGATGCGCATGCTCTCTCGCCCTTATCGCTTCCGCACGTTTAGTTCTTGAACGCTCAAAATACGCACACCCAGGTAGCCACCTTAAATATAAAATGTATAACAAGACTATAGGCGGTTCGGGATAAAGTGTGCACTCAAAAGAACCTGCTAAATTTCTATTTTCAACCTATTCGTATTGTTACATAATTAACGAGTGGACTGTAATAAATTTAGGATGTAACATTTACAGTTGGATACAAAAAAAAAAAAAGAACGAGCGAGTATACCAGCACGACCACTCACCGCCATGTTGGTTGTTAGACTGTCTTTGTTGGCTGGAACAGGGACGCCAACCCAAGTCGTAGCAGCGACAAGGCTGCCAACTCCCACAAACAATGTTGCCACTCCCAGCATCCCAGGAGCGGGAAATTAAAATTATGTGTCAGTTATTTTATACAATATAAACAATTTACAAGTCCGAAACATGTATATGTCCGTACGTAACGACAAACGACGGAAAAAGTATAACCCCTCTATGACACGTCGCTTGACATTTGCGCGTTTAAGATAATCTGTGCAGTCAGTGGGAAACTATATGGTTCGATAAAAAAAAGTTTATTAATTATATCAAATACAATTTATGTCAATTTTCATTGATTTTGTGTCAGTATTGTTGTATTTAAATAGGAATATATGTGGAACTGTATTACGCAATTTCGCTGCCAACCATACAAGCAGTAAGGGAACTATTTTTAATGTTGAATTATATGTAGTAACGACTAGACATTTTTTTTTCAAAGGTTAAATTTTAGTGTTCACTTTATCCTGAATGAAATATACTTGAGATTAAGCCGGGAAAAGAGCTTAATCAATGTAAGCAAAAGTATTAATTTCAATTGATTTCAGTAATGCTATTTTAAAGGCTATTTTCACAGACGTATTACTACCACTGTACTGATTTTACGGACAAATTAGGAAATAAACGTTTTCTGTTTACAATTTTTCATCAACTATTAACGCGTAATATAAACACACTTCGCCCTAAAAGGTTCTGTATAATGTGTACTGTGGGTGAAGAGCCCAGCCGGTAATATGATCAACTGTATGATTTTCTCACTTGATGTTCAGTCATTCGATTAAACCCGTGTACCTGCACGTGCTTTCTATATATGGAATGAATAAAATTACAAAACAAATTGAGAATCGATTTCGTTGCTGTGTGAAATAATACATATCGTTACGAGAGTGTAACATAGGTCAGGGCACCACACTACAGATCGGACAATCTTTTAAACTGAGTATCAGTAGTAGCCTTCTAAGACCTGAAGGACGAAACGAAACAAGTCCTTACAATGGGGAAGTGACAGGTCCGTCTCACATCACATAAGAATGCCGCTTTTTGACAGGCTTTGGTGGAAGAAGGAGGTATGTCACATTTTTAAACTTCTTAGAAAAAATAGCAATTAAATGTTTTTAAAACTGATAACATCTAAGGTTTATGTAATCTTCGCAATTCTTTGAATATGTTCGTAACGTATGTATGCAAATTATCGAAAATTATTAAGTCAAAGAAACTTTTATTGCTTTTCTCCTCACAATTTTATCATACACCATTCTTCCACCAAAGCATTCAGGCATTTCCTTTCGCAGCTGTTGCCATAGAATAAGCAGTGTTTTTACACTAACACACTCAGGTGGCTCTCACATTGTACACTATATAAAAATTAAAAGTGTTTTCGTGTAGAAATTTGTTCAACATCATAGCACTCAGAACTGCAAAAAAAAAAAGATATATTTGCGTGAGACACGTTATACAAAGAGCTTGGAGGGGGGGGGGGAGAAGTAACCTGTGAAGACGCGTCGGCCATAGTAAACGTCCACTATGTTTCACAATACAAACCGGGATCGGCCCCGGTGGGAATCTTAACCGGAACGCCGTGGTAGAAGACGAGTGGTATGATCGCAGCGTCTTATTGTGTGGTTTGCGACCGAGTTAGGTGTTTAAGTTATTTTCATTATTTTGATTTTTTTAAGACCATAATACCGTAAGATCACTTTCTAGTGCGCCATTTTTGTCGAGTTTATAAGGTAAAAAAAAACAGTTCGACTAGCAAATATCCAATTTTATCAACAGTAATAATAGAACGTAGGAATTTTAAGAACGCAACTTTGTAATGAAATACAACATTATTTTTATTGCTTATCATTCTGTTAATTAATTGCACGTACCTCCCCACAATGTGTCACTTTCATTTTGGTACGGTAATAGGTTGACATAATATATCAAAACACCTACGCTATATTTATGAAGATACCAATTTATTAATTTATTTTGTGTTAGGACAAGTGTTAAAGTTAACACGAAATAGCATTTTCTTACACTTAATCACACCACTTCTTATACAAACATTAACAACGTCAGATAACTGAATTCTTTTTATTAATGTTACAGAATTAATATAAATTAATGTGAGTGATTAGACATCTATAATATTTTGCATGCAAAACAATGAATGTTATTACAGTTATCCTGATGTTAGTTAGCCATGTATAAACAATGACTCGAAAAACATAAAAACCACTACAAGAAACTAATAAGACGAAAGCGTTAATATTATAAAAAATATTAAAAAATTTCGTTAAATATGTCCTAATATTGCTGACAATATACGACAAAATATTACTAAAAGAATAAATCTATAAAGCATAGATTAAGTCGTAAGTTCGGTACATTACTTAAATTGTTCGATAGTCCTGGGGCCGTGGTTGACATAGTGGCTAGAGCACTCGCCTCCCACCAAGGCGACTCGGGGACGGTCCCTGTATTTTCGCATGTAGGAATCGTGCCGAACTATGCCGCTAGTCGGCGGGTTTTCTCAGGAATCTCCTGCTTCCCCTCAACAACAATTGTATCATCCTTATACGCGAAAACACTCCATATAACCATCAATGTATAGCAGTATAATTATTTTCTGTAAATGTCCCGAAATAATAAGGAGAATTCCGTAGTTAAATTTTATTTTACAGTATACTCACCTGCTGCATGTGACGATGCCCTGGAGACGGAGACGTTGTCTGCGAATTATCTACCTACTTCTTAGCTAGAAGTTGAAGCAGAGTAAAACAACTTACAAATAAGGTTTTCAAATCACCAAAAAAATAAACGTGTAAAAAGTGCTGTGTACAGTAGTATGTTGAAGATTCCGGAACTCCTGATAACAAGTAGACATAAATGTCAACTTTTAAATTCAAGTTTGTCTCGTGGAGGTATTTACATTATGTTAAATGCTGATGTTTTATACTTGTTTGCAACTCAAAGCGACTGGTATACTACTACAACATACAAACTTGGTGACTTAAGCTTTGAGGAAATGAAATGTTTCGTAATAATTGTCTTATTTGATGTGTACATTTACATTGCTAGAAGACGACTTTATCAGAAATAAATACTGACACTCCAAAATAAATGCTTTTCCTCGGAACCAATTGCAAAAGTTTAGCCACTTTTCGCAACATTTGTTGATTTCATGTCCCGTACCGTATAGCGAGAATCATTTTCGATAAAGCTATGGTTTCCTGTAGGGACCATGTTTTTTTCGCGAAAAGAATTTTTCCCCAGTTTGTTTCAGTGCCTTACGTGCACATCTGCAATTCTGCTTCATGGTTATTGGCAGCGTGTCTGTGTGAAGAGCCGTATCTCATTTGACTGAGCCAATTACAATAACTTTCCTGAAACACCACACGTCTGTGATTTGCCGGTAGAATCTCAAGGCTCGTGACAGTTAAAATATCCAATCGCTGACCACGAAGCAGAACTGCATATGTGCACGTAAGGCACGGAAACTAAGGCCATGTCCCAACTCGCTGAAAGAGTGCTCTCTCGTCCACTCTTGACGTCACAGAGGCTACTTTCTACTGTCCCAACTCAAAGGGAGAGTGTGCAATATGAGAGTGAACGAGAGTGAGCGATGATGTTCCCTCGCAGCTCACTCTCGCACCCTCTGTGGCAGCCATAGTGCTTTAAGGTTAAACCATTTTGTTTGTGTTGGTTAAGAATTATTTTTACTCGTTGTTCGTTGTTTTAATCCGCGGTTCTTGTATTTAATAAATATACTATAGTAGATAATAACAATAACCTACATTAAATATATCGTAATTATTACAAAATCCCGATTTATCATCCCGCTTACTTTCGTGGCCTTGAGAGTAAACTATACAGCACCTGCGATTTGTTACAAACACTAAAAATTAAATGAAATAATGTCCTCAATGGTATCAATATATCGTGTAATTTTAACAGCAGTGAAGTCATTCAATGTTTTTTTATTTATTTTATTCTTGAGGCATGTATCTAAATTAATTCGTTCGCAGTGTAGATTATTTATTTATATACTTACAATTACTGCCGATAGAATGCAGTGTGCCGAGTGCATAGTGCGAGAGTAGACGTCCCATTTCGAATAAAGTGAGCCAGAGTGACCGAGAGGGAGAGTGGGTAGTGAGAGTGTACACACTCTTGAATTGAGACACAGCCTAAGTGAGGCAAAATTCTTTTCGCGAAATACAAGGGTCTCTATGTAAGGCCTACATGATTGTTAGTAGATCAACAAGTTTATTCTAATAAATTGCTGTTATAAACAGTGTAACGTTTTCTGGTTACGTGATACAAATTAAAAATATCAAAGGGCCATATTTGTTATTCCTAAACAGAAAAGTTATCTTTTGTTTGGACACTATGTCGTTTTGCAGAATGCAATATGTAGAAGAAGTTGCCGAATCAAATGCATAAACTACACAAAATAAGCAACTTAAAGATGTACCATTACTTTTCTTTCCCGTCTGCCCCCCCCCCCCTTCTACGAAGAACGAAGAAGAAAATCGCCCTTGCAGTGTTGTAAACAAACCAATGTGCACGAGAAAAAAATTTGAGTCGGCCATCAAGCATTAAAATACTGATCCCCAATTCGATCTTCTTATAATATCACAAGATAAGCAGACAACGTGTAGACTGTGACATAAAAATATAGCAATAAAATATCAAAAGTGTGACGTAGTGCTTCATAAAATTATTTAGACAAAACAATGTTAAATTTAAAAAAAGACGCAAAAATAATATACAAGTCTATGTATAAATGTAGGTTTGTGCAGCACACATTCGTAAGTTCGTAGTTATACTAGCTAAACTCCAATTAACAGCGGCTAGACCAAATCTGAAATTGTATATTACCTTTATACATGCATAGAATCATATCAAACCAATATGTTTGTACGTTATGTACATGTATTTTGACGTGAGTGCAAAAATTTGTATGCTTGCGCAATAAAACTTTTGCTCTGTATTATTTGTTTGCCAATTTTACAAGGACATAATTTTATAATACGTGTACATGTTTATCGCCGTGCAAACACGCAAATCTTTGCAACATCTTTAATTTGCATTTTAAATTCAATTTACATGAAAAGTTTGTTTTTCACTCTACCTTGAGCGACAACGAAAGTTCAAAACGTTTAAGCGTAGTATTATCAATAACGTAAAAAATATATATTCTGCTAGATCTGTCCAACAGAGATTCTGAAAATATTTGTGACCTAACAACTATTTTCTTTGCCTGATCTCTCCAAGAAGAACTGACGTATTAATTTTTGCGAGAACTTATTTCCCAGCAGACGTCGGGGGCGTTGATGTCATTAGAGATTGAAAATAAAAAAAGTTTGACGGGAATTCCCTTGATTTATTGACGAGAAATTGCGTCATTACTCGGGCGAGCTTGGCCGTGCGCGAAAACGCGCATAGAGTCACGTCGCCTCCGGAGGAGTAATTGCATTCTGAATTGATGGCAGAGAGGAGAAAATGTTAGGAATTCCAAGCGTTCGTTTCTCCATCCATCCGTTCCACGGCCGGAGGAAAAATAAACCCCCGATTCCCTCAAACCCTTCTTCTCCACCATCCCCGATTTTGTCAGTTCTGGACGCGACCCAAATTGGCAGCGGAAGCTCGGATGTTCTTCCTATCTCGACCTTCTCCTTTCTTCGGCGTACAAGTACACCATGACCCCCCCCCCAACCCCGTCCCCATTCCTTCATGCATCCCTTGTTGAAGCTCCCATACACTCCCGTGACCTACTACTCCTTGTGGGATTATTCCATTCTAAAAATCTGCAATATTTTTTTTCATGACGTTCTATAACTTATTTAAGTTGGCTGCTTACTCAGGCCGTCATGCAGTGTGGCTATCTTCAGCCGATGCAAACTTACCAACGTTCGTGAGTGATTTACGCTTAGGAATGAATGTCATTAAAAACAAGTTAAACACGTTTATACCCATGCCATGTTCTCCAGTATCCTTCAAAGCCTATTTTATCGCTGTAGAAAATGGGTGTTAAAGAAGTTATTAAAAACATGGGAATCTTTATGAGGAATATTTAAAAAAAGAGGCATGTATAATACCAGTCCATAAAAAAATACTCATCCCTGAATGTCTTGTAGAGCCGATATATTTATTGGCTTTATTGTGTTAGCGACTAGAAGCTACAGTGAGGCGTGGTGCCCGTATTGGGCCGCATTTAGCACTTCCGTACTACTAAGCCTTAAAGGCTTAATACACATCCACCCAGGTGGCCCGTTGAGCGCTTCTAGGTTATGGTTACACCCACGATTTTGTCGCGAAAATATTTTTGCAACATTTTGTTTCAGTGTCTCGCATGCACCTCGGCAGTTCTTCTTCACGGCTATTGGTAGCGTGTCTTTGCTCAGACACGTCCCTCATTTGACTGCCCCAATAGCAATGAGGCTATTATGACACAATACGTCAGTGATTTGTCAGTAGAACCTCAAGAGAAGTGACAGTTAAAACGTCCAATCACTGGTCATGAAGCGAAGCAGAGCTGTGGATGTGAACATAAGGCATTGAAACCAAGTGGCGCGAAAATGTTTCCGCCATAGAATAGTGGCTCTAGTTATGGTGGATGAGTGAAGTGAAGATATTTCTGTCAACACTTAACATCTAGGCAATTAGCGCTGATGAGGGTTGACTGATGTACACAGAAGCGTCACAGTGAAAGCAGGGGCAACCATAGGCGAAGCTAGAGATTAGGTAATGGGTGGTCCTAGCCTTCACTGATCTTCCCTATATGGCGTGGGTCCGGGGGTCTCCCCGAGAGAATTTTGAATTTCGAGGTGAAAATGGCGTTAATTAAGCAGTTTTTGGTATCTGGACATTGAATATAACACTGGTAGAAATATTAATATTTTTTTGAAAATAATTTTTTGTGTAATGAATTAAATAAATACAAAAACTAAAAACTAGAACACATGTAAGTAGCCAACTAGCTGGGAGCTGTAGTGCGCATGCGCAAATTTCATGAACTGAAGAAAACAGCGTACAGTTTTATGCTTTGTGTATTTCCATCCCTTCCTTTCTCTGTGCGTGCGTCTGTGTATGCGTGTTTGCGAGGTTACCTGTAGATACTTTAGTGTTCCCATTGTTCACGTGCTTGTGAAAAGAAGGTTTGATGAATTCACCATCACTTCTAAAGAAGTTGGTAATAAGATTTGTGTTGGCACCTATCAGACCTAATGGGTGGTCCTGTGCATACCCGGACAATCCCGTAGCTTCGCCTATGGGGGCAACCCGCCGAACAGCGGCACGATTCCCACATGAGAAAGTCCGGGGACTGACTCCGCCGGAAATCGAACCCGTACCGCCTTGGTGGGAGAAGAGTGCTCTAGCCACTTTGCTGATCGCGGCTCCATAGAAGACCAGTACATTTAATATCTAAGTCCCTTACCTTCCGTTTGGCAAAGCTCTGTAATAAATAACTGATCCAAATATTCCTTTTCGTAGTAACTGAAGCTTAAGAAAATGGCGAGGGACTAAACACGCTATTATAAAACGTGCCCTATATTTGTATGTTAAAGGCGTTCACGTGGCAAAAATTCTAAATTTTATATTTACTGGTCATAATCATCACTTTATAGACGTTACTTGTGACTGCATTTTCCACTTGTAAATATATTTTAACTCTCGTAGTTTTCCCATGGTGACACGACAAAGTAAAAATTTGCAATTTACGGAAACATGGTGCATGGCAATAACGCAATTCAAGTGTCTTACTTGAATAAAATAATTTATACTGAAATTTAATATTATGGGCGATATGCTAAAATATTTAAAAACACACAATGAGATTCAATTGAAGATTTTTAAAAAAAATCTGAATATTATGACAATTTACTTCATTTACGGCAATTTTTTAAACAATACAAAATTACAGTTGTGTGTTTTTAAATGTTTTCCATATTGCCCATAATACCTCATTTCAGTGTAAAATATTTCATTCTAGTAAGACACTTGGTTTTTGATATTACTGTGTTACCGTAACTTGGGAATTATGATTTTGGCATCCTGCTATGGAAAAAATGTGAGAGCTAAAAAATTTTTACAATTGGAAAATGTTGTCACAAGTAACGTCTATAGAACGAACTCTATTTCGTGCAAATGTATAATTATGCATTTTTGCCATGTGAACACCAATAACGCTTGATGGTCACTCGCAGCGACATGCAGCATCACGGGACTTAAACACGGTCTTGCGATATGCAACCATTATTACCCACAAGAGCCAGTTGATCAGATTGAGAGTGTGAAAACTGGTAGTAGCTGCTATCCGAAAGCGTGATTGATTGGTGACTGGGTATGGTGAACTTGCAGGCCAAATAAAGGGGACCATAACTTGCAAAGCGCGGTGAACGATGACTAATGTATGTTTACGAGCATTATCGCGATGCAGGCATTTGTCAAACATACGCTGTACAAATGTTGGGAAATTGTGAAGCACGACCTCGGTTACGCATCGATTTTATATTGCGCAGTACACAAAAGTATCCGTCAGTTATTTATAACGTACGTCCAAGTCAATTCGTGTAAACAAACAAAACAGATTGTTCT
>PNEQ01110053.1:79268-177878 GCA_003012365.1 Medauroidea extradentata
ATATATATATATATATATATATATATATATATATATATATATATATATATATATATATATATATATATATATATATTATGTTGAAATGTTTCAAAATTTTAAGTATGAACATTATGAAAACTGTAATAAGATTGCGAGTTTTATACCAATATGTCCGAAATTAACCCCTGTTCGAATATTCACATCAAAGTGCATACGAACTTTCAAACTTTGATTACTTAGATTGTTTAAAGATTATTGCGGTATATCCTTGAGCGTAGCGTATTTCTAGATAGTATAGTAGAGATATGGCGCCGTCCTGATGGATATATGTTGCTGGTCGTAAGGCCTAGAGGTGCAGAAGAGGTAAGGGCGATTAAGTCATACATCATGGTCCCTCCCTAAGCTCAATTCAGTGATATAGCATAAAGTCTTTCTGCTGTCATCCTGCCTCTACCAGACTTTCAGCTATGGATTTATCGTAATAAAATGGAATCATATAGTAAGAACATGGCTGCATGTCTATCTGGTACTTTAATAAATCTGCAGTATAGAAAATATTATTTTTGGTGGTTATTCCCCTTATGTAATTAACATTACAGTCACAGGCATAAGGCGGAAACTATTATTCCAACACGAAAACATTCTAAACGCGATTTGTTGGCGAAGGGGGGGGGGGAGTAAATGTTGCTGGAATATTAAGTGATAGATAAAGAATAAATCCGTGCACGCTGTTAAGCGGTTAATGCATACGGAGACGTCACTAAAGAATTCAACTTTAATTTTTCTTATTGAATTACAAAACTTTATATTTGGCCAAAACAGCATAACGAAACAAACAAAAACAAAATCAAGGAGCCTGAATTAAGCGTTGTCAACAAATAATAATAAGAATAGTTTCCGAAATATGAATTTAATCCATATTAAATAGAAAACTAAACATTATGTTGTCTCCGAAGGTAGTCTGCTTCTTTCGTCTGGGTAATACGCCAATGGCCCAGTTCAAAATGGAAGGGACTAAATAATACTACCTATGAGCAAAATGCATCAGAAATGTTTGCGTATCGCTGAAAAATATCGAAAATTAACATGGTTGGTTGCTTTTTTTAGAGCTAAAGTACAAAGGCAACTATTTAAGGTGGTTTAAATGTTTGTACTCTACCTTTGCTGATGTTATCACAGTCAAATTAATATATAATACATAACTATTTGTCTCCCAGATTTTAAATGGTTAATTATTTTTAACCCTAGTTCAGACTTTTACATGATAAATAATAAAGGTACATATATATGTATATATAAAAGAGGACACTGAATGACTGACTGATGTATCAAACTGCAGCCCAAACCACTGGATCTAGAATCATGAAAATTTTGTGTGATTTCTCCTCAGGCCGTAGGTGAGCAATAAGAAGGGGTTTTCCGAAATTCGACCGCTAAGTGGGTGAAAAGGTGTGAAATATATTTCCGAAGAATCTTCGATAGAGCATCGTGATATTCACTTCAGTGTCACACCCACAAAAATGCATGTCAACCGATGTCAGGATTTTTAGACACTAACGTTTAAGGGGTTGAAAAGACCAAAAATGTTTCCAATTAACTATCGATGTCTATAGAATCTTTCGGAATAAATAGCTTATTTTCACTTCAAACTGATTCTTTCGTAAATACCCAAAAAGTTGTTAAATGATTTTTTCAAATTTGAACCCAAAGGAGTACAAAGGGGAAAATAATATGTTTTTACATTAATCGTGTCTGTAGCCGGAACACAATTGGCTATCGTCATGGTTTTCACTTCAATTGAACACATCTACAAATGGTTAAGACACGACTCCAAGATGCTTCGAAATTTGATAATTAAGTTGGTGAAAATACGTAAAATGTGTTTACGATTATTCCTCAATATATATGAAACAAACAGAAATATCTAAATGCTCTTTGCTTTAAATTGATGCTTATGTAAACGTACAAAATATTATTTAAGGGTATTTTCTAAATTCTACTCCAAAAAGGGGTAACATATGTTTGCGATTCACAATATATGTACACACACTTACCCAATTGAACTTTCAGATATGGACGTTATTTTTGTTTAAGATTGATTCTTACTCAAATACCTGGATAGATAGTTCACGAATTCTCGGAATTCGTCAGCTAAGGAGGTGAAAAAGGGTGAAACGCTGTGAGATATATTTTTAATTAATCGCTCATATTGTAGTTTATTTTACGTCCAAGAGATACAATTAAAGTTGTCTAAAATCTAAGACAACAGTTTTTTTTAAATTCAGTGTCTTAGAAGGTGAAATAAACTGGAATGTGTTTTAGATAAATCTTCGATATTTATCGAACTCGTCGAGATATACAGTTTGTTTTCATTCAGAATGATGATTACGTATATAACCCCTTAAAGGTTTTGAGAGTTTTAAAAATTCGAAATCTCACTACTACACAGGGATGATATGTGTTTTTTTTAATGAATTATCGATTGTATTTCTCCTAAACAGGCTACCGTCGTGATGTTTACCTGCATTGGATACTTATAAAAATGTCTAACTAGTAAAATTAAGATTTTTCCAAATTCGACACCTAAGTGGGTAACGACAAGGCGTAAAGTGTGTTTCTTTATTTGCCCATCATGTCTATCTAACCAGTAGAGATATTGAGGTGGTGTCGCGTCAGAATTATGTTTATTTAAGTACCTAAAAATATGTAAGTATTTTACTTTATAAGATAACTTAATTATTCAGAAGAAATCTTAGTTTACAAATTTTCAAGGCAGACGATCCGAAAAGCAAGTACTACCACCGAGAAATAAATTATAAGGGGTTTACACTATGCAGTTCTTTCTAGACGTGTTGTACAACCTCTTTGAATATTTTATATTTAAAATTAGTTTTCATTAATAAGTTCGACGTAACTCGGCGCAGTTGTTCGTAGCTGAGACCTATAGTTCGGGAGGTTCTGGGTTCGAGTTCCGTTTAAGGCTGTGCAAGCGTGTGCCATTCTGACACACAACAACTATCAAGGCAGATGGCATTAGTGCAATTTGGATGAAGTAGTTCGAAAGGGGTAAAAATGGATTATGCAGTCCATTATCCTCTGAAGTTCCTCAAAGTTGCGACACTACAAACATTTTATGCCAATCCTTAACCCGCCAAATCTCCCTAATGGCACTACACTTCAAGTGAAGGTTTTGGGAAAACCAATTCGTAATTTAGGGCACCTTGCACAGGGAAATCAGTCTTCATACCACGTAAATTACGTATTTCATTCCATTACCCTATTACATTTAAAACGAGTCTTCGCCGGTTTCAAATTTATACGTTAGGAGCGTGGGAACGGTTGCCGGGAAGAGTATCGCCTCTATTCACAGCGCGTCAAACTGCCGTGCAAGGTTTTCGTTGTTGTTTTTTTCATAAGGGACTTATACGGTGACCCAAAAATTAAATGTTTTGATAGTATGAAGTAAAGGGATTCATCTCGCTTTTTACTCTACGCATTCAGGTAGTGTTTTCGGAGTTACAGCAGTATAAAAAAAGTCTTTTTTTTTTCTCCATTCGAGAGGCCCGAAATTTTTTTTCCAACAATTCAGCTAAATATAAAAAAAATATATAGAAGCATAGTTTCAAGTGTGTCGTTTGCTTAGATAAACATAACATGAATAAGTTAAGCATTTTCACGTAAAAAAGAATACACGTGACACGCTACGACACCGTTCATTCGTCAGGCGAGAACTCCACTTAAGAATCTGTAACCACCCCACGAGGTTAATTTTGCTATGACTATAAATAAGGCCCATGCGAAGTCGCTTTTACTGGCAGGAACAAACTTACGACTGCTTTTCTCATGGACAGCTATAGCTACTAGCTCAACTAGCAGCTTGGTCATTCTAACACTTGATGATAACTACTAATCTGGTTTACAAAGAGATATTTCAATGGAAGTAGTATTACCTGCTACGAATAATACACAGAAGCAACACCGCGGGTGGACCGCTGGTAGTATCCCATATGTGTGTATGTGTATATATATGTATACATATACATATTATATACACATGGGCGTCGCAAGCTCATATTTTTCGGGGGGGGGGGGGGGACTAAAATTTACTTAATTGTTGAGGAACACCCATCCCCAAAAGAAAGCGGGGGGTCCGGGGTCCTCCCTCGGGAAATTTTGGGGTTCCGAGATGCAAAATGGGGATATTTAAGCATTTCTCATTTCTAAAATATGCTATGTAGGCCTATTTAGCTGGTTGAAATAGAAATTTTCAATTTTAGAATTTTTTTTTTAAATCAATAGATTTACAAAAAAACGGTTAACATAAGTACATGTTGGAGCCCCATACACACAACAGAATAATGAATTTAAATACCAGGAGAAACCTGAATGTTAAACTTACAAGCTGCTGTGGCAGTATGAATGTTTGACACAAAATAAAATATTAATTTAAAAAAAACTTGTATTTACTGTCATTATTATAATATCTTGCCTGATGACCCTAGTTTATCTTTAAAAACTAAAATTTTCGAAACCTACTAAAAATCTGAGTAACAAATTCACCTAATTTGAGTAGAAAAATTTTTATAAAGAATATCTTTAAAGTTTGTCAATTTTTACTACAATTGGCGTTGGCATAGTACAGAAACTGCCCGCAATGATAGAATTACGTAATTGTGGAAATCATACAAAACAGTAGAAATATTTTCTTGAATATATTTAAACTGAATAATGTACAATTTTACACTTTCAAATTATTTATAAAATCTTCTGTCATTAAATTCAACACAACATAAACTTCACAAAACATGCCTATACTTAATTTTAAAAATAATATTATTAAGCTATGCATATACAAATCTTTAGTAATAACAATAACACACACAAATAAAGTAAAAATAGTTTTTTGTTAGGCGTAATATTTTTCTAATAATGTAGTCCATTCTCGGTAAAGTGGTGAGCACTTGAGGTACCTCTAATTTCGTTACTGTACATTTAGTAAGTAAGACATTACAACACAAAATTACTTACCTAATTCTCCACTAACTTTACTGGAAGCAAATAACCGAGCATTCGTGTGTGAAATGTCACACAACGTTTTAATTCAAAAGTTCTAATTAACGAATAAACAATATACGCCAATGTGTGCAGCAAATGGATTTATATATATACTTTTTAAGTCATTACAGCACAGGCTTGTTAACGAAGATATTGATAAATAAAAATTTATCAGTGATCACGGAATTAGTATGTTTCTTACTACTACGAAACTCAATATAGAGGCTGTTATTTAGCTTATGTTGAAAACTTTCGGAGATGATTCCTTATCAAAAATGAGGTATAGGCTAGTTACACTATGAAATTTTTGCCTATAATGCAATTTGTAAGGGAGACATTCACCTTTGAAAAATTAAATTTAAAATTGTATTTTGATAAATTTTTGGAAACAACGTTGTGTTAACTTTCAATTCTGTGCACAATGATAAGTGTTTATAGAGATATTTTACAAAGTCTAGAAACTGCTCTTTAAAACTCCTGTAATGAAAATAATAGGTGTGGTCAACCTCTTATTGACTAGAACTTTTATGACGTTGGGTTTCGTGAACATTTCATGTTGCTTTACAGAACAGTACATCCTAAGCAGAATAAAAGGTCTTATTTTTCTAAGTCACTAGAATGTACCATTTGGTATAATATGCATTCTAGTGTATCTGTGCCAACAATACAGTATCTGTCATGTGGGCAAAAACTGCAATATAATTGCACACAGCATGCTTGTAAATGCATTTAGCACTTTGAAAAAAAAAACATCCTGTGCTACAGTTCTTTCGAACTATGTTACATATTTCAACCAAGTAAACTTCAACAAACTTACTTTCAAGCAACTCCATACACTGGCATGCCTATCACACACCATCATTGGTATGCTTCATGTGTGAATTTCTTTGTCACACAAATTCGTGTGCTAACAATGCTACTGCAGCATCTGATTATTATTAAGATTTATTTCTTGTAAACGGTGGATTCTAACGATTTTCAAAAAGATAACCTTTTATGTTTCTTGGTATGTATTGTTCATAAAATGAACATGAAATGTTTGCCACAGAAGTTCCGCTCAATGAGAGGGTGTTAATGTCATGAAGAGGAGAGTTCTAAAGAGCGGCTTCTTGATGGGTTGACGATCTCAATAACACTAAACATTGTGCACAGAATTGAAATTTAACTCCTCGTCGTTTCCAATATTGTGCAAAAATATCATTTAAAATTAAATTTCCAAGTGTGAATTTGTGTCTTACGAATTGCAGTAGACAAAAATTTCATTGTGAATATATATATATATATATATATATATATATATATATATATATATATATATAAAATTTGTGGTATAGGATCACGCCCTAAAGTTTGTAACATAAGTTAAGAAACAACCTGTATACATTGGAGGAGACGAAATGAAAAGACGTATTATGGGGGGGGGGGGACGTGCCACCTGTCCCCTATGGTTGTGACGCCCGTGTATGTATATATATATATATATGCACACATATTATACATGTATTAATAAATGTGTACGTATACAATCTGTCTAGCAACAGACGTATACTAAGTACATCGCGAGAATCCTGGACTAAATTGAAGACAAAAATGTACGGGGAAAAAATATGACAACGTGTTATTTTTGAGTACGCATAGGTATGAATTTTATTTTCGTTTTGGCAGTGGGTTATGGGTATGTTAAACGTCACAATAGTGCATAAGTTTTGACGCTAGGAGAGTCTCAAGGACGCGGACAGGCACACGCCGTGGTGCGCGCCTTGGTGCCCAGCAGCTATTCATCACTTATTCACGGCCGCCGAGGGGGCAGGCAGTTAAGAGCAGTTTGCATTAAAGTTACGGCTGCGTAGCGCAGTTCGGGACTCGTAAACTGTCCGGCGGCGGCGGCGAGGTGGACGCTCCGAGCCCCCGCACGGCCCGTGAATCAACCCCTCGCCAGGGGGTGCGAGTGGTTACGGGGTTGGAGGGGTAACGGCGAAGAGGGTAGCTCCCTGAAGTTGCCATCGCCGCCACTCTGAGCACACGAGCCTGGGTCGTCTGCGCCCGACAATTACTGACATCGTGGCGGCAGGTTGAATATATACGCGGCGTTTTCGTAAACTCAAACGCTTGAGTAGGGTAGGTTATCTCAGTCACGTCACCAACTTTTGTCGGTCACTAAAAGAACTTGAACCACACATGTAATACTTTTCGGGGTGAGAAGGTGAACGAGTGGTCGTGAGTTGAAATTTCTAACACATTTAAATGTCACTCCGGTTAAATTTCGAACACATTAAACCTGAAATTTTGACTGAAAAATAATTGCAACCGTAAACTATTTTATAATTTGAACTTATAATCTTAGTATTAAATAAAATTGTTGTAACTAAAGCCTGCATAGTTTTCTTAATAATACGCCGAAAATAAATTTCACTTTTTCTTTAACATATTCATAATAAAATATAATTAAAAGCGAAGCCATGATATACCAACTGGTACACAACGAAAAAAAAAAAAAATTTGTAACACATGGTGGATATGTTTTTATTAAAAAACGTGCGAATGTATGATAAATTAAAAACATTTATTCCAGTGGCATCTTGAAAGCTAACTTGTCATCTCTTAGAAGTTTTGGAGCCAATGTAATCCTCATGATTATGCGTCACAAAGATGTTGGATGCCAATCAGTTCAACGTCACTCATATACTCACCATAAAAAAAGGATTTGCTCAAAGTTTCACAGTACCTTGCATTTTTGAGTATCGAACAAGATTAAAAAACAATCTACTAAAGAAGGAGCTTAAAAATGAGATAGAAGTACAGTATGTCTCACCTCTGGTTGGATATCTAGTAACAGAGGCTCCTAGAGTAGCCAGCCTCTGTTTTCTTCACGTGATTGGCTAGAATAGTGGCTTATCATGTTCTAGCACCCTTTGACTTGTAAGGTGAAATATATTTTTATTGTATGAAAATTTGGTAACCGGGCTTTATCTAACTTATATCCAAATTGTCTGAAAATGTTTGTGAAGGCATTTTGTTATTTATTTTGCTTCTTGGATGTTTTATTTTGTGTGTATATATATATATATATATATATATATATATATATATATATATATATATATATATATATATATATATATATAATTATATACAGTGATCTGGTTATTTCAAATTGACTGGATAATTTTATATGATTAATTTACGAATGTTCTGATGTGTGTTTCCTTTTTATAGTATAGTTTATATTAATTTAAAGAATGTTATCAGAATTTTTAAAGTAAATATTATAAATATAGTAAAAAAAATGTAATGCTTCCAATGCTGAAAAAAACACACTGAAAAGATTAAAGTAAGTTCTTGGACAGTGTTTTATAATGACACACTAAATCCTCTATATATTTGTAATAAAGCGATTAACGAAACATGTTGAGACATTAACAACGTTAAACGTTGCCTTATATTATTAGGAACGAATATTACTTGAAATATTCACTCAACTATCCCTTTTATAATTTATTCAATTGAGCTGAGTAAATTTTTTCTTTTGGCGTAGTTCCGGTACAAAATATTTTTTGCAATTGCCAGATATAAAGTAACCACGTTAACTCAAGCAATTTATATTTGTAATTTAACGCTGGGTATGATTATTCATTCTAAAATTGTTACCTTAGCACACTCCCTGTTTTGAGTATAATTCTTACCAACAAAAATCTTTATTTTATTGCCAATACACATTTCTTCCTATACAGCATATCATCTTTACAATATAATTCAGTAATCATTTAGACTACATAGTAAAAGTTTTCCATTACGTAAGAAAATGTACAGAAGGAATATATATATATATATATATACATATATATATACATATATATATATATATATATATATACACACATTTGTACGTGGAAGACAAGTATATAAATTTAAAATCGCTCGTACACTTTGTTCAAAACTTAGAGAAAAAATGTTAGCAATTCAACTTTAAACAAGTGTATATCAAGATGTATATATTATGTAACATGTAGGGATTTAAAACATTTGCTCAGTGACGTAACAAGTTCAACTCGATTACCATGTTTTGTCTAAATGCCTACAAACTATTTCATGTCTCGTGACTTATTGGAAGTTTGAAATCTCTGTTCTGAGTTTAACGTCACAAGCTGTAAATTCACCTTAGCCAGGCTATTTTATGGTTAAGGAATATCAAAACTTATTATCTATAGTCTAGTTTTTCCAAATTCAATTTGTCGTCAATATTAATTAAAAATAATTATAATGATAATGTTCTTTCTTTTTGTAGGTTTTGAAGAAGCACAGATGTAAACAAACTCCGACCAAACTGGTGAGTAGATTTTTCCATTGAAATCGAGGGTAAAAATTATATTATTCTGAATTGTTTTAATTTCAACACTTTTCATGATGGATTATTTTAAAATTACTAAAGTGAAATGTTTCGTGCAAGATAAAAAATAAATGTTATTGCATTTTGAGATGTCAAAGGTATTCAATTTTTGCAGTGACTCTCTTTACAAAAGGATAACAATATCAACTGTGACAAAATAATTTACAGCGTCTATATCTGTTTTTTTTTTGTTTGTTTCGAGATTTCAGCGCGCCGACACAGCGATTTTCCACCCTTCTGCCAACCCCCCCCCCACCTGTTTTATCTTTTGTTGGAACGGGATAAATGAACACCGGAACATACTCATCGAGGTGTCTCTCACGGGAAAATATGATCCACAGATCTGATAAACACTGAGGGGAAAATATACGGTGTGCATGGGGAGGGGAATTGTTGGGTGAGGTGAAGCGATAGGTAAAAGGGGTTGGAGCGTTTGGAAAATGCTAAAGAGCGCAAGGGGGTGGGTGGGGCAGGTTTGATGAAGCGCGCCCATTTCCTGAGCGAAATGGGGCCAACTTGCGCGCTTGATACGTGTGCCATTTACAGCACTTCCTCGACTTTTATGGCGGCATACACTTCCCTCCCTAACCCTTCTCCTCCAGAAAACAACCCTTTCTTCCTGACCTTCTTTTCCTGCACCTTCATCCATCCTCGCGGCCGTCTTGCTTGTTTTCTTACGGCCGTCGGCATTATTTCCGCGGCCAGAGGCCATCATTCAGAATCCGCGGAACTTCTGGTTCACCCCCTGCTCTTATGGTTTTTAACCTGTCGCTATATAAGTCGGCCGAGGGAGATATATGGCTTTCGGGGAGCATTTACTGCCGAAATAATGGAGGAGGCCCATTTGTTTCCATTAGAGAAATAAGCCGCGGTGTGTCAGTCCCGCACGAAGCTCCCCTTCCCAAACCTATTCCCCCTCCTTCGCCTTATCTCGCCACTCCGCCGTTATGACGCTGTCATCGTGTCGACTTCAGCCGTGCTAAAAGGCGGATCTGCGTTTTGAAAAGTGCTGAAACCTGCCGTGTCGCTTTCAGCCTTGACTTCTATTTGGGCGCTGTCCATCACATCTCTCTTCTTTTAGAAGGAGACGTCCTCACGTTGTCTAGGAGCCATGTCTTTTCCCGATACCTTTCTCGATCAGAATATACGTTTATTGTTCCTGTGACTGTGAACTCTCTATCACTCAGACATTTCTGTGTAGCGAGTAAATTTGTTCACAAGTTGACAGTAGGACTACACAGGTTTGATCTACGGCTATGGAAGTTCATGATCATTACTCAAAATTTGGCTTGCTTCTTATTGAAGACATGTGATACTTGTGACTAGTTCTTACGCATGCACCAACTATTAAATTTCGAGTTTTCCTCACGAGTGTCAAAATAATTTGGTCAGGTTTTGACAAGAATATTAGTAACTAGGTTTTAGAAAATGTTGATATTTATAAATAATTTTGTTTATCGTGGATTTATTACATATCGAGGTTCGTGAAAAGAGGGTCAGAGGGAGTGATTAAATTATTTGTTTGCTATCCATGTATATTAACCACACGAAGTAGTAGCAGTTATAACAAAAATGTATTAAAATCACGCCTCGGAAACAGACTGTCGCCCAATTAGCGCTCGCTGTTGTAAAATATACATTGTATATTCGTATGCACTTCGTTATGATATTGCCTGGCAAGCCGGACTGCAGTTAGGCCAGCATTGGGAAACCACGGAAGACAGCAACTCACGACACCCCCCTCGTAGTGGTGCAATAATGAGGACAAGCACGCCGATATAACGTCTTGTTACCAAGTAGACCAGATCGGTCATCCGCCAACACTCATCCTGTCAACAGCAGTCTAGCTATCCTCCGGGGCTCGGGGGTCGAGTCCCGGAGGAGGCGTGCTCGTCCGTCGATGCCGACTACCTCATCAGTCCAGCTTTCGGTAAGGTCGTCGGATCTAATTATGTGGCAGCAACCATCAACGTAATATAATGTATCAATAATCAGTAATATTGCGCTCCCCTCCTAAATTAATATAATACTTTGTAACAGTTTTTGTAATCCTGGTTCCCGCCATTCTAGCAGAGTATAAACCTGTTAAACCATAAATGTCTAAATCATTTTACCCTAAATAACACCTAAATAAAACCACAGCGTAGCTACCATCAGAGTGAAACCCCCCACATAATAATAACCTTGTAACAGCAGCCATCGAAATAAAACCCTCAATAATACATAATTGTTACACTGGCGGAGGCTTATGCCCTTCCCGTCCCCTCGTAGCAAGAAATTATAAGTCAACCTCCGTCCCGCAATTAATTTATTAACTTTGGTTAATTGAATTAATTTCCCTAATCACCAACCAGTAAAACTCCTTAATTATAATGTTAAATTTTATGTTCAAACCAATTAAAATTATTATTAGTTTAAAGTCGCACTGCTACTGACTTAGCGCATGCATTTGTGCGGCAAAAGAAAACAAAAGTGCTTACATGTAAGCAATGCTGTCACAAGCGGTAAGTATCCTGAAAACAAATCACTGTACCAGGTATTATTGTCGAGTAGTTGAACCTATTATCAAATATGAAAATTACAACTTCTACAAAATATTCCATTGATATGGTGCAGTGAACTGTAAGACGCTTGCTTGTATTCCTGGTAAAGACATTCCAAATTATGTCATCAAAGATTGTCTAAATTCACTCCGGACCATCACTGGTGTCGTTTACTGTTACAGGCCATGGTCATTTCACTTTCTTTTCGTGGCTCTCAGAGCCATTTGGCTTGCTCTAAAGAACTCGATGTCGACGAGATTTTAAATCTACTTGCCGAAAATAAATGCATTAATTTATAAATTTACATAACATTTTTAACTTTTACGCCTCTCTTATGATTGCGTATTTGTATAGCAACAAAATGTTTAACTTACAATATTTCATAATGATACTTGAAAGTCAAATTGTTACCATTTTCTGATTTGCCGATAGTTTTTTTTCACCATTGACTTGTTTTCACGAATTTGTTCCTTTCGTCCACTTTTTGCTTTCTTCACTACAAATTTGTGAATATGTCCGAGCAAGATAGGTATAACAGTCGCCTCGCATTCGATAGGACCCAGGTTTAATTTCCGTCTCCGGCTGATTTTCGCATGTGAGAATCGTTTCGGACGATGCCGCTGGTTGGTGAGTTTTCTCGGGTATCTCCCGTTTCCTCCTCCCTTCAATCCGTCGATGCTCCATACTCAACTCATTTTACACCACCACCCCCCCCTCCCCGCCACCCCTAAACTCTATGTTATGCGCTGAACACAATCTATCTTACTCACACTGTCTCCGGCCTTTGTAAATTGGTTACATGGACGATACTTTAGCATGAAGAGCCTGCTTACGTAAATATCCCAGCATTTATCCACAATGATTTTGGATATATCTCACCTACTGGAGTAAGTAGAGAAGTGAACATTTTCGCAGTATTATTTGGTGGCAGACTAGACTTCGCTGACCTATAATCACTGGAAAACACTCCGTGACGTTATTGCTAGAGCCAACGATTTTTCGCGAAAGTAATTCTACAACAGTTTGTTTCAATGCCTTGTGTGCAGATATGCAGCCCTGCTTCTTGGTCAGTGATTGGCTGTTTTTAACTCTCAGCGTCTAGGGTTCTACCCGCAAATCACAGACGTGTGGTGTCGCAGTAACCTTGTTCCTGCTGGCACAATCAAATGAGCCACGTCTGTGCAATATTTAGAGATAGGGAATTTTGGCGAAAATAATTTTTTCAGAACTTTGTTTTAGTGCCTTATGTGCGCACCTGTATCTCGGATTTGTGGTCATTGATTGGATGCCGTTAATACCCAGCGTCTTGAGGTTAAACCCGCAAATCACAGACGTGATGTGTCGTAGTTATCCGTGTACTAATTGGCACAGTCAAATGAATAACGACTCTGCACAAAAACACTCTGTCAGTAGCCATGAAGAAGAGCTGCAGGTGTGCACGTAAGATACTGAAACAAAGTGGGGCAAAAATCTTTTCACCAAAAATCTGTCCCTAGGAATAATACATTCTGCCAATAAACCATGTTGCAGAGCTTCATATGTGCACATAACGCATTGAAAAAAAGTGTTGCAGAATTCTTTTCGCGAAAAATCGTGGGTTCTAGTTATTGCCTCCAAGCCTACGCGTCCTTTGTGTGCCCGCGTTACTTGATATTGGGCATTATACAGTTGACCTTTCAAAACTGGTTGAAAAAATCCTTCAGGCGTAGCATACAAACTGCTGGCCAATAGCAGAGCACATATTAACTTAGAGTCCTATCTTATGTCAGATAATAACGCGAAGTTTCCAGGTATCTAGGAATAAGCCATTTGCAAGTGGGTTTTCTCAGTGTGTTCCCGTTTTTCCGTCACTTAAATTGCTGCATAATTGCCACATAACACCCTTCACCAGCGATTAAGGTATGGCTGTTAGCGCTGACTAAAATTTTGAATTCACAAAAATAATATATGTAATAGCTCACAGCTAAAACACATGCCTTGAGGTTCTAAATAAAACGTCAAGAGCCAATAGTGGAATGGAGTTTATAATATTTTTTCAATATAAAGTAAATGTACTCAAATTTCACATTTTGTATAATACAGAAGATGTAAAGTTTGTTATTAGATATTTTATTAAGTACTTTATGTCAGGTGAGCTCGCTACAAACTGTGTTTTTCGCGTAGGATAATTTGTTATTATTGTGAGTACGTTTGTATTGTACAATAAAATGTAACATTTTTTATGTCTACAAGTGACAAAGTAAAAACCTGCATGTTAGAATCAAATACTCTATGCATACTCAAGTCCTGTCTATTCGTTCATTATCTGCTGTTCCACTGAGTGGCAACTAATGGACAAATGGTCGGGACTTGATCATACATAGGATATTTGATTACAACATGTAGGTGATTGAATTCGCGAAATTTCACCATCTCTAACAATACCTGTATTGCTGTTGTAAATTTATTCCTAAAATCGAATGTCCTAGCTGAGAATTACAAAAATTCGATGTGATTTATCATAAGTGTTCATTTTTATGACTGGTTTGAAGTCTAAAGAATTTAAAAGCTGTGGAAAATACTTTCCCGTTTCCAGATGATCGTTTACAATAACGGAACGCAGACATATCAGAGTTAGGTCATTTAAGAAACGAATGCAAAATAAAATTACTTCTACGAGGAATAAAATTTACTTAGTTTCATGTAAAATAGAGAAGTCAAAATTTTCAAAAATATTAAATATTACTTGCAAGCATTGATTGTCAATTTGAGAATTTATATTCTCATAGCAATTGTTATATACTACATACAGCTAAGGAATTGATAAACTGTCATCCCCGTCGGCCGGTGTGGTTATTACACGTGTGATATAAAAATTATTCATCAAATGCATATTTGTTATATATATTTTAATGTAAATTATGTTTGTGAAATAAACGTGTTCTATATAATTTCATGATGACGTTGCCACGAGCCGTTTGATTAATTCCCTATTAAGAACCCTGGTTTCGGTTGCGTAAACTATGCTGTTTCACTTTTGTACCAAACGTAATAGGTATGTGTACAAATACTTTAAAATCTTGTTAAACTAAAAACAGAAAGTAAGTAAGATTAAGAAATGCCAAGCGGTGACTGCAGTACGCAAAACAAAAGTCGCTCTCGTAGAATTTTTGAAATACCTTCAATGTCTGAACAAATTTTACCCTCTACTCTCAGTGAACCACAAATATATAGACAATAAAATATATTGCATAACGATTAGCTGCTGTTAAACAGTTAGTTACGTTTTGAAAAAATAGCACCTGTCTCTTCTGCTGCAAATTAATTTTTTTTAAAGCTATAGTACCAGTGATATTCCAAGGAAGACACGCATGAATTAAAGCCGTATTTATTATTGTGTAAAATATGTACATAATACTGATAAATTATCGACGAAAATACACGAATAAGAGACATATTTGAATCAAACTAAAGATGATGTGAAAAAAAACTACACGATAAACAGCTCGGTTTTTCTCTCTGTGTACCTGATGTGGGATTGTGAAGCAAAGCTGGTCGATACGAAACGTAGCTGGCGCACGACGAGAGAAATGAGAATGAAAGAAGCAATCCTAATGGGATTCCGAAGGGAAAAAAGGGGAAGAGAGCGGGAAACACAACAGGAAGTTGTGGGCAATGAAATGGAACAAACGAGCGTGTTCGCTGAGGGGACGATGTATAGGTAAGACAAACAGGAAAGGGATCGCGGAAGACTCACTTTATTTATCTGTGGCTCCATTCATGAATCGATATTTCACCAGTTTTTCCCTCTACGTACAAGTCTGAAGCAAAAGGATAAGTTAAGGTGTATTCGACAATATTTTTACCGTATTTAGTTTGTTTTACAAGTAATAATTTAAACTTAAATTATATTTATTTTAATATTTTGTCCGCACAACAACGTGTTTTATAACCGATAAGGTTTATTATTTGAAATTGTTATTTGAAACTAATGATTAGCGTCAAATCTAGGTGGTAAACGTTGATGTATTTTATAAATTGGTCACAAAATTAAATGAAAAAACACGTGAATAGTTTTAAAATATTACGCAATTAGTAACCTATTTTGGCAATATACGATACAGTTCAAAATATTCAATACGTAGTCGCACGTATTAACAGATAATTTGAGTAATGTAAATGAACTATTGTATTTTTAATTTCTAATCACAAATGTTATGAATTACCTTGTGTTCCACGAAAGCACTTGTACGTTTCGTCAATGAAGGAAAACATTTTCAATGCGGATAGGAATGTCATTATTATTACATGATTCACATGCATGTGACTTGTTAAATGCAGTCTACTGCAATTTTCATCGCCATGTTTTATTTTTAATTTGTACCAAATATATTTTTTTCTTATTTTAGACAAAAAATTTGACTAAATTTTGCTATGTTATGATTTCCCAACCCGACAGCGCCGCGGTAACAGAAGAATGCGGCCAGGGGAGTTTTGTAAACACAAAAACTGTAAACGACCGGCGGAGCAACGCAACACCGAGCCGCTTGAAATGCCATTACGTCGGGGAAATAATTAGGACTGTTTTGGCATGGGGAAACCGCAATTGCAGCAGGGAAGGCTCCAACTTTAACGTCATAAGGGGCCAATCGAAAGGCTGGAAAAAGGTGACGAGAAGTGGGGGCGCGAAGAGTGGTGGAAGGCTACAGACGAGAGGCACGAGGAGTCCCTCTCGAGTGGCGACGGGACCAAGAGGTCTTGGATCGAGACCAGCGGGACCCATCGGCGACGTGGACTTCTCCTACTACGACCACAGCGTCCGGCACACTGGTGAGCATTAAGCCACGCCGCTTATTATGGAAGGAGAGCAATCCTGACACTTTGCTCCTATCTCGCCTATCTGTCAATCATTCCTTCCAATATTAATTTATACTGTATCTATGTATTCGTCTTCCTAATATTATTAAAGAGTGTTACCTCCTACTTGATATATTTCTCTTACCCTTATCTTCCTGTCTAATTTATATTTCCTTGGTTCTCGAGCCATAAGCGAGATGCTAATAAAGGAAAATTAGAACACTGGTGGAGGCGCCCGGAATATTTGATTCTCATAATAATTTTAAATGACTTGAACAGAAATTTAAATATTTTAACTAGGGAATTATTCTCTGGTTGGGTGGGTAGAGAAATTAATTCAATTAATCTAAGTTAATTAATTAATTGGCGGACGGAGGCTGTTTTAAATTTGCTTGCTACGGAATTAATTTAAACATTCTATCATTAAGGTGGGTGGGGAAATTAATTCAATTAATCAAAGTTAATTAATTAACAAGGGGACGGAGGCTGATTTAAATATCACTTGCTACGAAATTAATTTAATAAACCTACCATTGGAGTTTTGACTTTATATTTATACTATAATTTACAGGTGGGTGGGGAAATTAATTAAATTAATAATTTGACTAAATTTTAAGTTGATTAATTTGGGGGATGGTGGCATGGCAGTGAGAGCCTCCACCAGTGTTGTAAAACTATATTTTTAGTAGGTTTTACACATGATTTATAGTGGTTGGGTGGCTGTAGCCAGAGGTGGGCACTTTATACTGAAACTATTTAAGTGGTTAAGTTAAGGGTGAGGTTTACGGTTAAATGAATTATGTTAGTTTAATTATGGTGGCTTTACTCTACACAAGTTACTTACAAAATACTACACGGTTGAACTATATAATTTAGGTTGGAGGGGAGCGGCTGTTTAACTATTCACGTTGTTCTACTCTATGATGGGTGACCCTGTGGACACCTTAGACCTCACCATTAGCATGATGCCGGAGGCTGATGATGATTGTGTCGGCTATCGACGGACGGCGGTACGTCGTGGGTCTCGACCCAGGACCATCCTGGTTATGTGGTGACGGCTGGAAGGCTTGAAGGAGACAGGCCCCGTTTCTCCCGATACATTGAATTATATTACCACACTTCAGTGCCGGTGGGGAGAATCGCTGAGGCCCTTGTCTTGTGCAACTACTGAACTAATTGCACTGCCGTCGTCGCTAGCCCGTCCTCCAGGCGAGGCTCTTGCTAATCATAACAGATTTTATGAAGTTTTTCTATTTCTCATAGTTTTCTCGTAATAGCTTGTTAAAGTCAAAATTTCCATGTTTCCGTTTTAAGGATTACGCTAAAACCAACTGACATACCAGACTGAAAAAAATCACAATGGATAAAGACATCACAGGCTACATGTCACGCCAATTAAAACAAAGAATAATTTTTTTGCATTTAAAAAATGCTGAAACTTAAAATAAAAGTTGGAAAAAATTCAATAATTTTTTAAAAAATATAAAAATATTTTATTTTGTGGTTAAACATAGCTGAATTTGTAGCCTACAGCATCGTTATTCACTGAGAATTTTTTTCAGTCTGGTAAGTGTGTTTGGTTTTAGCATCGTTCTTAAAACGGAAACATGCAAATTTTGCCATAAACTATGCGAAATAAAACATTTTCATAAGAGGAAAATTTGGTCACATTTTGTGTCTAAAACAAGAAAAAAATTTACCTGTACAAATATAAAAATAAAAACATAGCGATGAAAACTGCGGTAGACCGCGCCCTTAAGTAATCCGCCTACCTGGGCAGCAGAGAGGTATGCTGAGCTTCTGCCGATGGAAGGTTTTGGGAAACATAACTAATGTGCGTGAATAATGTCTGCTTTAGAATTCAGATCGTACAGTAATTTGTTTAACTCTTTTTATATTGACATGAGCTGAGGAAAATTGGTGTGGTGCCATATTTTGTAGTCGTAAAAACCTTGATGCCTAATCTAGCCTATATAAAAAATCATGTATACGTCTTCGTCTTTGATACTGCGTCATAAAATGATATGGTTTCAACTGGTTACCTCAGAGACGATCTATCGGCGATTGTATACAATACTTCAGTTCAGTGACTTGTGGCTAAAGGCTAGGGTGAGGTGCTTTATATGTTCTGTGTCGCCCTTAACGCTCCACACTACAGGCTTCGACTGCGGCACGTTTTCCAAGACGGTCACCTTAGGCCAGTTCAGATTATATGCACTGTCATTAATATAGTAATTGCAACTGCTGGCACGTGTGCGACGAAGAATAATATGTTCATGGATATACTAGAAAATATGCAGACGTTACTGTCGGCAGCATAAAAATGTCCAAGTAACATTTTGTTAATTTTTTCACGTAATTGAATTGTATTCACAAATTCTTTCTCTCGCTTACTCTTTGCTTCCTTCACTACAGTTTTGCGAATATGTCAGAGCCAGTTCTATGATAGGTACAATAGCCGTCTCGTATTCGGTAGATACCGGGTTGATATTCTTGTCATCAGCCATAATATCGGCTAGGCGGAGGATGCGAGAAGCGAATCAACCAGGACCTATTTAATCAACTATTTGTAATGATTTCCGGAAACCCAATATTAATTTAGTTTAAATGGACATTTATCGCCAGTTAACACTATGTTAAAGTTGTCCTAATTTAAAATATGTCACCTTCATACAATTCTAACGTTCTTGCAAGAGACTATAATGCTACAGATCGTAATATTAACTGTCAGTTTATATCACAATATAGCGAGATTCAAAGATATGTATGGACCGCAATTATAAATTTAACGATATTCATTCCTCGATACGCATTAAGCGTAATATAAATTCACTACCCCAGTTTCCCGCTCAGGTCAATATAGAATCATTTTCGAATATATTTCTCAGAATAAATGAGTGTGTTTTTGTTTTTAACGTTCTTTATTAAAACAGAAGTGAAATTAGATAGGTACGGATAAGGTAATGAATACAGATGAAAAATTAAACGCAGTGAAATGACCCAAAATTCGTAGTATACACAGATCATTAACTTTACACACCCCGTTAAAGAGTACATTATGGAGACTTCCACCAAGTATCCGTTTTTGGTAAGTTAGAAACTACAGTAACTTTTCCGTAAGACATATGTTTCTTAAATTGTGACAACAAACAAATTTGTTAATTTAATTATTTAAATTAATGGGCTTGGAAGACTTTAACAATGGGAGTGTGATTTTTTAGTAAAATCATGGACAAACGCCATTGCGGCACATTGTCGTCCCAAAAACCATATGCGACAGAAGAATAAACAGGGGAAGTTTATGCAATGTAAGTTGTAATCAGAGCATACATATATGTACAAATATTTATAAGTTATAAATAATATCAGGAATTATTTCGTATCAATAAATAAATAAACTGAAAGAAAAACAGAATGAAAAACACATTTAAATAAAAAACAGAAAAAAATTGACAACACAATGTAAACAGTAGAGACAAACCTGTCCTACGACGGAGACCTGTTAAAACAAAAGAACCGATTACAATCATTAGGAATTCACAGACGTAAGAATAGATGAAACTGCGAACACGACTTAACTTAACTGACTCGCATAATATGAAAGGACACAAATTTCTAATACAATTTGCATAGTAAAACGGGTTCAGTTCCCAGTGCAGTCACTTCCAATTTTCGCATTTTAGAAGCATGGTAGTCGCCATTGACAGGCTGGTTTTCTCGGTGCACTCCGACTTACCTGCCCAAGATATTACGTAACTGCTGCACACTTACCTCCTATCACCCTTACTAGCGTTCAAAACCTTACCATCGATGTATGTATAATAACTGAATAATAAATTCATTTGGCGTATAGTAATAAAATAGACAGTTTTTCCCTCACTATCCACTTTAACGGTGAACAATAAATTGTAATATTGCAGAGTACTGTAGATACGTTCTTTCTCCACACCGGGAAGTACTGTTTTTTATGCTCCTTATTAAATTAAATTCGAACACGCCTGTACTTATTTTGGCTGGAATGTGATTTATTGTGGGACGCACTGCACATGTTATGAAACGTTTTAATTGCAAAGCACAGAGAACCATTTTCTCAATTTTATTTCTCACTACGTAAAAAAATTGGTTATCAATATTTGTCATATAGCCAATTGTTTTCGTTTTATAGATATTAATCTCTACAACGTTGTTAAAAAGTAAGTACCGTCAGCGGGGCTGTCTTTGGACACGTTGGGTGTCCTTGGACATGTGGGATGACTTTGGACATGTGGGGTGAGTTTGGAATCGTGGGATGGCATTGGCACATTAAAAAAAAAAATTATTCACATATGAGTCATGTATTCCCAAAACTGGCCATCCCCGTAGAAACTGTTTTGCGATAAATCGAGGAAAACTGTTTACTCATTCCATTGAAGAGACATTGAAAATATCGCATTGCAGAAATTTGTAAAAAAAAAAAAATGTAACAAACCTTTGGTAAATGACCCACAAATCGTATTTCATTATCTCGTCAATTATTGAAGCTAAAATTTTTTATTTCCGCCGAACTTGGAACTATCCATGCCACTCCACCCACTTTAGGAACCAAATAGATTGGATATGCCTAGGTGTATATTTATCTATAGAACAGGAAATACAATGCGATACATTGTTTTATATATAAATGTAATAAATGTATTATTATTAATAATAATTTACGGCCAAACATTTGCAATTAACTTCAAAGACACAACAACAAAAATTGAAAAGAGTTCACTGATAAAATAAGTTATTTCAATTTCAAAAACAAAAATATTCTTACACATCTAGTATAGAACAACAAATATAACAATACACTGTAAGGTGCTCACTTGTTTAACAAAGTTACTGTTACAGGCAGATATTATACAAATAATGTAAACTGTGAAACATGGACAGAACGCTATAACAGGGTTTACTACTGTTTGTGAAGAAGTTCACACTACACAGATGAAGCAACGTCGTCTACCAATAACTAACAGACTTCCTTAGTAGCACCTTGCTGTGTCATTGGTCATGTTGCTGTCAGACAAATTTTTGAAAAAATTGAAATGTCAGTTGGCACCAAAATATGTTGTAAGCTAGTTGTTTACGTCCCTCTTTTTAAGTGAGTTGACTTGAATACCATATGTAACTACAACAGGAGAAACACCTTTTAAAGTTTCGGGTCTCTTCATTGTTGTCTTGTAACCACAGAAATCTGTGTGATAATGCGTCTCTCCAGATACTAAAATGCTTGACCACCTTTTTTCTTGATAGGGAAAGCCATTAAGACGCAGGAAATTTGCCACAGTCTGGTCGATTAGTGCCATGTTGAGCAACGGTTTTCCAATAATTTACGAAACATTGTGTTCCAAGACGAATAGTGGACCCATACGCAGTAAAAATACTAATTTAGTCTACTGGATTGCAAATTACATAATGAGAACGAGTTTGTTTCTATATTTTACCAAAAACTCTCTCTGGCAGTAGGAAATAATGATTAACTGTAGGAAAAATTAATTCAAATTTCTTACCACTTTTTGGGGCCTTAACCAGTGTAAAAGCAGAGTAACCATCGTGTGTTCTTGTTAAGGCTAACGCATTCATCCGCAGCCAATCGCAAAGTACTGATATTAGCATATTCAATATTACAAAGTGTATGGTACGCAGTAAACAAAATTGTGTTTGTCTTTGGAAAATTTGGATTCATTCAGGCGGTAAATAGTATCTGTAGCTACATTAATTAGCACTCTTGAATGAAATTTTACAACAGTTAACGTACACTTATACAACTGACAGCTATAATTGGCGACCTGATCTGACAGTGGTAAAATTTTGTTTTTATAGCAATCAAAAGACATTGTCAGTAAACCATCTGTGGTGCTTCTACCAATTCATTAAAATGCTTGTGCTTTAAACCTATGTATCCTCTGTTGAGTAGTCAGGTACTTATTTCTTTCTGGAATTGTTTTCATTCTTAATTCGGTCTGTTAGTTCAATGCATGTAGAACATGTATACGTTTTAGGCGTTCCAAACCCAATATTTTGAAACTTCGTAAATACAGAATATAAACAACTTTGATTTACTGACAGGTCAGTGTTCTTATTCTCTTTGTGATACATACACCAATTGTTTAATGTTGAGGTCACTGCTTAGGTAGATGCACATCTCAGTTTTACTTCTAAAACATCTATTCAAAAATTATGCTTTGCATGGTTGCAGCATGTGAACATTATTTTATTCATATCAGTTTTGTCTCTGCGTCGTATACCGCATTGTATTGTCATCGCTTTTAGGTCAAGGTTAGAGCCATAATTTCGTCGCGAAATCCAAGGTGGTAGGGATCAATAACTCTTAAGGTGTGAGCTTTATGGACAGTATTTAGCTATTCTTTGAAGAGTCCTGACACGACTAAAGCATGTCAACGACTTCCTGCACTACCATAGCTTTTTTTATTAATAAGTACAGTCTTTATCAACTCTCATACCAGAACATGCGTGTCTTGACTGATTATCCCATATCGGGCCATTTATTAATGTCACCTGTTCTGTCCTCGATATAATACGTGTTGTATCATTCCTCACAATTAAATGTTATAATTAATGGAGTTATGAGTCTATATAACCTTGTTAACAATAAGTTCATATTGCGTCAGAGCAAGTTTAATAGATTGGAAATTTTTAAATGTTAGGAGTCTAAGGACATTATCGTCTCGTGTGTCTGTCTCGAGTAAATAAAAATTGAAACCCAAATCAATTCATGGCTTTTTCACATTAAATTGACGTACGTAACAACAGTTATTTTATTTGAACAAGCCATACATGATGTTAATAATAATTGTCTTCTAACTGCAAATATGAAAAACAAAAAAACGGTAATTTAAAAATCCTTTGTAATTTAAATACGGAATTAATTGGCAGGGCTGTCGAAAGCCACCTCGGGCTTCGTTGGCATGGTTACCTCTGGACCCTACTAATCATCACATTTCCACCTTTGAACTGTTCTAACAAGGATCACTCGACTTTTTCCCGAGGCATAAATAAAAATGGTAACAAAATATAAGCATGTTAAACGTAGAAATATAATAATCAAAGTATAGTGTCTCAAAGAGCCCCTCGAGGACCCAATCCCCACTGCTACAGCAACGCACATTACACTATCTTGTCCAGACTGTTAATTGGCAGAAAACTTCAATTTCCACGGGCTCAAGACTGCCTTTAATATTCAAAATGACGGGATGGAAATTCAAGGAAAACCTTGTGCTCTGTTTTCTAATGTCCCCCTGATTGCACCATTTCAAAACAATCCGTATCAAGAGTGACAAACTCAAATCTTCCTTCCTGAAAAGCCTCGCCGTATAATGTTTGACAGTTTGCACGTTCGCATAAGAGGCGATTACCAGTAGAAAACCACCCATTAAAAATATCTTTCACACAGCCAAATCCCCAGGCGACAAAAGGAAAACACTGTTGTCAAAAAAAAATTTGCACTGTGCATTTTCCTTGGCGCTGCTCACGAAATCCTCTTTGCATGAGTTGCACGGACTCATTTCTCCTCCGTTAGAGTCCTTCCTTTGACTTTCCTCCTATTCTTTTATTTTTCTTTCCGTGCATGCCAGCGGGGCTTTGGCAGAGTAAGCAGCCAATTTTCTCCCTCCCTTCTGCAGTGGCCCACTCCACCCCCTCCCCCGGACAGCTCTAGATAGCATGGGTGAGAGGCACGGAGGTTGTGGAACTCCCTCTCGCACGGGACGCTTCGTTTCTTCAACTCGTGACACTAGAGGATCCCTCTTAACTTGGCTCGCTCGGCCTTCTTGTTTTCTACACGCGCTCCTCATAGCATCGAGCAGCGTAATTGAAGATACGGGGGGCTCTACGGCGGCCTAAGTGCCATTACTCTCGTCAGCAAGGAACACGACAGCGCCTGGCTGTAGACTCCGAAGGGAGAGCAACGGGAATCTAGACTCCGAAATGGACGCAGGAGGGAAAAATTAGCTTTAGCTTTAGAAAGCAAAATATGCTTTGTTTCTCCTGGTGCGTGATTATTTTACGTACGACATACGTTTCAATAACGTTCTACAACACCTGGATTTTGCTGTGAGTGAACGTCACAAGAGTTTGCTAGGAGAATTAAACAAATGTACATTCACAGCAAGTGAGAACCACGTAAAATGTTGTAAAAGAAGTTTATGAAAAAATATATTTAATAACGACACAAGTATTCAGTTTCTCAACTAATTTTGTGATATTAAAAAAAAAAAAAAAAACATTTTATGAACTGAAAAATGGAATTTTTGCGTTCTCATTTTATATACAATCGGTAAACATTGGGCCTATATCGCTAACTCAGCAACTCTGTAACAAACCTTGTTAAAGAAAATCATCTTTACGCGTTCTTCAACCACCAAATGGTTTTGATTTCTGTACTGCCGACATTGGATCAGTGCTCAGACAATCTTAAAAAACGCCAGGCTTAACCTAAAACAAATGTGGTACATTGATATATAATTTTATCAGCAACGTAAAATTAATACGGAAAATGTCAGTGAAATTGGACATTTGCAGATCTCAGATTCTTGTTTTGACGTTTTGAAACATCATGCAAGAGTGTCGGGTATTTCTCCGTTATTACAGTTATCATCTGTGGCCGAATACATTGCCACTAAAAATAACATTAAGTCCGTAAAAAGTTAAGAAACATTTAAAAAAATTATCAGGTCGTGAAGGAAATAGAACGTCGCAATTTTCTGGCCAATATGCTTATGCAAATAATTTTCGCTATTTCTGTAGGTCTGTTAAATAAAAGCGGGGCTGTTTTCACGAACGCTTGAAGAGTACTTTCACTTATATAATCGGTTATGGTAGACACTATGTTCAATATATAAACAAATTCACTTTTCTTAAAAATAACAATTCAAATATTTGCTGAACTTCTATGTTGTACGAAAGTAACTGAACTTGCTACCAACGCAAATTCCGTTACCTTATCAAACACACTACAAATTACGTCTGTGAAATATTTTCATGTATGTAAGGATATTGAGGGGACGCTTAATGCATTCAGATATTATGAACAATTAAGGAAATGGTGTATTTGTGTTTCTGTTAATCTATCAGCAAACTTAATTTTATTCACCTGTAACAAATATTCCAAAGATGTTAAACATTTAACACTAACAAACACATACGGCAGAAAAACGTCAAAACCAAACGTATGCGACACCACCTAGAAAGCGGAAAGTTACTAACAAAACCATTTTACAATATAGCCTATTTAATGTACTAAAATTTTACCTTCTTAGTTTCAAGACATTCTTATACTCATACCTATAAAGTGATGATAGAATCGTTTCCGATGCATGCTATATTTTTGTGCCTTCCATAGCTGGAAATACACGAGCGCAATTGCTGGCACATTCGTCGCATGTCTCTCATTGCCTCTAATAGCGTGTGATCGAACGATAAGGCAAAAGAATGTCACGTCGGACTTGCATTCGAAAGGACCCAGGTTCTGTTTCCTACTCTGGTCATCCTGGGATTAGTATTCCATGCGGTTTCCCGAATTATCTCCTGGCGGAAGCCGGGATTGTTACTTAACACAGTCCCTCAGCATCGAAGTTCAAGAATGACGGTACACCTACTAAACTAGAACCTTTCTAAGAATCACCTTCAATATCAATATAAAATATGTTCTGGTCAGGAAATAAATCTCCTCAAACTGATACTGTAAACAAAAAAAAATAATAATAATCTGCGAAATTACTTATATACTAAAATTTAAAACTGTCCACTGTGTGCGAAAAGTTCGTTACACAACTTCTCCGTTTCTCAACAATTTAAGGTTTACGGGTTTCCTTGGAGATCTTCCTCTTCCTTCAACCCTTCATTCATACGCTGTTGTATGCTCGCCTGATGTTACACACCACCTGTGCCGTAAACTTCGCTGCCAATAGGTGATAAAATCTACTGTTACTTCTTGACACTTTCCGAAATATTCAGCCGTGTTTGACTAACGTATATTTTGTTAAATTAAAAATAAATATTTAATACTTTGTAAGATGCTAAAAATCGTAGTAACGTTATACCTAATTAAAGTTTCATATTTAGTATAAAAAATTTGTATTTGTTTAATGTCATCTTGCAATTGTAATATGTATTTATAAGTATTTGTCATGTGAGAAAAGAAAAACGAATTATTAAACGCGGCGCGGGAGACGGTGACCGGTGGCAGTCATTGTCTGCGAGCTGGCCTGTGATTGGCCAAGGGAGTCCATAGGCGGGGGTTGCTGGCCGGTGCGGCCATAGGTAAGCGCTCGAGAGGAACACTCGGTAGGAAGCCACGGAGGCGAACGGGCCACGTGTCGCGAGTACACAGCACAGAGAGTGCTTCGCCTGACCAGCTGAGCCCGAGAGACTGGGTTGGTCTGGGAACTGTACGTCTTGAGTCACGACGTTTTCTAATAATATTTTGAAAATTTTTGGAAGAAAGGACGTATCATTTATGGTAAAGCGGACGATAGATGCACACTCGTGAGCCGCCTCTCGTGCGCACCAAGTTAATTGGCCGTGTTTCATTTCTGAAATTAGAATTCACTTGGAATTTGACTTGTGAAGTTACGAACAAAAGAATCAAAACAGACCCACTGGCGGGTAACAACTTTAAATCGAAGGCACAACGTTTGCTTTGTCATGTGAAGAAATTCAGGTAAGTGTAATTTACTAAACATGGACAAATAAGTCTGTTTTAATGTATCAACGACAGGGAAGTTATTACTGAAAGAATCAATGGTTTAGGCATTCAGGATTTGGATAGAAAATTGTCTGTTTCAGGGAACCATTCTAGAATCCGCTTGGACTAATTTATTTCAGAAATCACAGAATATCGAAATCAGAATTGACGACCCGGTAATCAATCCCTACGTCTCTCGAATACGTCACCAGTGTTTTACCAATTTCCCATAAAGCTCACTGGTATATTAAAAGAGCTTCCGTTTTAAAGAAGAATAAAACTGTAAGTGGAGGAAGATTGGTAACAATAAATATACCGGCCTTGAACAGGTTGGTCTCAACAGGAAACCATGAAACTTTCCCATTTTTTGCAGAGAACCAGGACGAGGTACGCACAAAGTATAAATTATGCAGGTTTTTTTTAAATTTATAACACAACCTTAAGCGTAATTAGACATAGGAAAATAATTTTAGAGACCACCGCAAGGGACGTGAATGACTTGGGACACGTGAGGGATTTAGGACATTTTAAAATAATTTTTGTTTTCTATGCGTGTCGTTTATCAGTTATAATTTTATCTCATAAAGGGACTAATTATTTTCAGTGCAGCGCAAGTAAAAGTAAATTTCTTTACGCAAGTCAGCCATGTGTGAGAAACATTTTTTTTAAACCGTTTGTGGGGGGGGGGGGGTACATTTTTCTTTCACTGTTCAAAATCACCCTGTGTGTCCCAAATGATCCCCATCTACGAACAAAAACCATATTTAATTTTCTTACGGATGTGGTATCCTTGGAGTGTTGCCGGTGGGAAAGAAATTCGGCATGTGCAGCTCTTGCGAGATGGAACGGTGCATCTCTACAAGTAACAGTGGCTGCGCGGTACAACACGGCGATAATTTAAGAGCAACAGCAGCGCGGTACAGCAGGATTTAGCGACGCGTTTCACCAGGGGACCCTGATGAATACAGAGGGGCAGGGGGCCATCACAGGTCGAAATAGGGGATAAAAAAAGTGGCGTGTAGTTATTGCTCCCAGAGGTGACCGAGTGTTGGATGAGAGTTTTTTGGGGGTGTGGTTAGCGGAAACGCGGAGAAGGGCGAGGGTGGAAAAAAGGGGGGGGGGAGGAAGTTAAAAGTAGCACGTAGTGGGATGCCAACTGGGATGTCTGCTGCGCGCAAAATTAGTACCAACAATTAACTGTGTAGCATGCCGCACGACGAGGGAACCCCTACTGTGCAGACAGCGCACCACAACATGACAATGCAGTTTACAAAAAAAGTGGGTGGAGGCAGCTAGAATTTACCGCGCAGCGTGGGAAAAATACAAGTTAGCGCCACAATACTTTTTTATTTTGTTTGGAATTCAGCGGGCCACGTTTTTTTTTTCTGTCCTAGAATTTCTACTCCCGGAAGAGGAATGTGAATTAAAAAAATTAACCGGCTGATGACAACAGAGGTTCTTTTTTATGGAACTCAACGTACGGGATTAATTTATTTTTTGAGCCCAATAGTGCTTCCGTGAGAAAGGACGTTGAAGTCCCATTATCTGTTGATGTCGGGAGCGATATTAATGCTCGGTGCAATTCCTAGCGGCATTTTCTCTTGATGGTAGGCAGCCATGCGATGAATCAGGCAAGTATGAAGCGTAAAAAAATTACATACAAATTCACATTTAATTGAAGATATTATCACAATTTTGTACCTCCTCTTGTGAACATTACAACCAAATTAAGAATTACCTTTGCATATGTATTTTTCCTACTTCGTGTGATAGAATTAAACATCGGATTTTTAGAGTCGCAGCCTTGAAACCATCGGGCTTATATTTCTAATTGAAAGGGAGTGTTGCTTTTTTTATATTATTATGCGATATCGTAAGTTTGGTCTTTTATACTTTTTAAAGAAAAATCCTTTTGTAATGGTTAAAACAAGCATTTTCTCATTGATTTTAGAACGGTATATAAAGTACTAGATGAGACATAACATGTATCTTCATCGTCAGTATTACGACAGTTCCGTCGCTGAGAAACGCAAGAGGTGAACTGACGAGAAAAAAAAACAATGCTGTATGCCAGTTGTGTGCATTACGCGCAGATGCGGTGATGTATACGTTCAGCGTGCTTCTGTCACCCTTACTGTTCCAGCAACCCTTGGATTTGTACACGAAAAATGCTCTGAAATTATGCTTTAAGGTGATGAATCATGAACCAAGTAGGAATTACAAGTTTGGTGCATTATTTGGCTGTTATGAAAAATATATTTAAAATATGACATTACTGCACTCTAGAAAAACTAAATTACTATAAACTAATAAATAATTAATATTTTGCTGATATAAATGACACTATAAGTCATGTATATTTTTAAATTATGAATATATTTCCACCTGTCCGGGTTTATCTCGTAATGCGTATGTAAATAGGCATTTTAAAAAAGTTAAAAAGCTTTAACTATATTTTTTCAAATATGTTCAACTACATATATGTATATACACACATACACACACGTATATATATATATATATATATATATATATATATATATATATATATATATATATATATATATATATAGGATGTTAGAAAAAAAGTGTGCCGTATTGCAGGAACAGGTCATACATACCAAAAGAAAGAAACAGTGTCTCCTACTGTAATGTTCACAAAGTGTACATACCTCTTAAGGGGTGCATTTTATTTTACAGATCATATTTGTCAGATATTAGTGTCTTGTTTTGATGTGTACTATCTCTTTCCAACATATGGCACGTATTTGATTACGAGGGAAACCACAATGGACCCTCCTATTGTATTGTTAACAAAGTGTACATACCTCGTAAGGCCTTGTTACGGAGTTTTGCAGTGATTTCGAAAATATTTTTTATTGCTACCTAATACTCATATCAAAACCACAGTTTTGACACTTATATGTTATAATTTGTAGCTGCATTTTTTTGTAAAATTATACTGAACTGTTTTTTAGAATTCATCGCCAATACTACCGCGTTTTTCGTCGTGAAAATAAGCAAAAATGAAGGAAATTATTTTTTTGCTGGCGAATGGTACATTATTTTTAAAAACGCGTCCACAGTATTGTGCATCGCGTGAACGCACACTGACTCAAATTTTTTCAAAACTTTTGGTTAAAAATATTTGAGTTATTGGCACCAGTCTGAAAAAAAAACTCGGGAACAAGCTCTTAAAGGGTGTAACTTAGGGGCTAGTTTTATTAGACATTGTTTCTTTCTCTTGGTGTGTATGATCTGTTTCTGCAATATGGAACACTTTTTTTTCGAACATCCTGTATATGTATGTATATGTATGTATATATATATATATATATATATATATATATATATATATAATGTTTTTTTTTTTTTCAGATATACGTAACCAAATGTTCGTACGGGATTGCTGACGTGAAAAAAGTACAGGTTTGACATGTGACACCTGTGGTCCATCACCACAAATTTTAAGGACAGCAGTAGCCCGTAAGGGCGCCGACTACCCGCGCGTGAGAGGCTCAAAAGCGACGGAGCTGTAAGCGCGCATCATATGCCGCGTCACCTCAACGAGCCAAGCGCTGAACTAGCGTGCAATGTTCCCGCCGAACGGTTTTCACTACGGGACACTAAGCGATGACCATATAATTTTATTGGTGGAAAGTATGCAACTAAGTTCAGTGCAGGTCGCAACCTGAGTTTCACATACAACCGGTTAGTACATTTTGAAGTACGGCAGTGTGGAAAGGCCGTTTTTAGGCATGTTGGAGGGCTTAGAAACAATATTTTTAGTGAGCGTGACGTCTTAATAACGAGGTTCCGACCTTGCCCGAAGTTTGCTTTCTTTTCGTACGTTGGCACAATAGGCACACGCGCAATATTTTCGTAGAAAAAATTTGTTTACGAACACGCTGCAACGCATTTGAAGCGTGGGGTAGGCGGCCGCATTAAGGGTGAAGTGCGAAAAGTACAGTTTGTGGGATATTATGAAAACTACTTGCGTTAGACGAACAAAAAGTCTGTGGTAAAATATAGTTAAGGTGCGTCGTACGCACCCCATAACATGAAAAATATAGGTTTGTACATTGTTGTTGTATGCTGTATACCCAAATGTTTTGTTACAGTTGTAGTTGCTATCTCCTGGCTGATAGGCAGCACGTGTGACGTCTTATTACGTGTAGCATGTGTTTATGTCTCACGTCTTAGCATCTCAAAGAACTTAGTAGTACTTTGAGACTGGAAGATGGATTGAAGTATGCTTACATTTCATAGAGTCCGTCCATTTTACTCATACATAGTACGGGAATAATTTTTCAAAGAAATAAATCAAAGCGAATATGTACTCTAAAGTGCAATCGTGTTCTCAATATTTCAAAAGGCGCGAAAACTTCTAAATCACTGCTTATAGGCTAATTTACACTACTTAAATGAAGTGAAGAGAATTTAACAACTATGTTTGTCTAGACCTTCTTCCTTCGAAGTTTCTTTACTTCATTTCCTTCTTCAAAAATGACTTATCTCCCGTAAATAAACTAACACTCCCGCCTCCGTTTTACTACTTCCTCATAAATTCCTATTTTATTTTTATTTCTTCCTTCCTTGCGCCCCGGTACTGTTTCTCCGTAGCAGTTCGTTTTCTGTCTTTTATTCCAAGTCGTTAAGCTTCTCCACACCATCAATGAGCTCATTTTTCTTTAGCTCCCTCCCCGCTGCGCCTACCCTAACCCCACCACCATCACAAAACTGTGCTCTTCCTGTCTAGGGACGTCTGAGGTAATAGCCATAAAGATACAATATTATTTTTTTGTCTTCGCCAAACGACCATCTTGAAAGCAAAACCATGCGCCATCCTCCCACAATGCTGCCATACTTATTTCTGAAGACAAAATGTTTTCTTCCATAACAAAGCTAAGAAAACAGCAACATTTATGATTCTTTCGCTGACGTTTAAGTACTGACGTAAATTAACTTTTAAATGTGTTAAAATAGTGTAACAAATAAAAGTTTCGAAACACGCAAAATTGTTTATGATTTCCGAATGTTTTATGTGTCTAAATATAAGTTTGTTGCTGTAAGAAATGCAAAATTCTTAATGCTACAAATTATAAAATGTCACGTATTACTAATATTTATAAATGTTGATAGTGCACACGTCTACAACATCTATAAACGGCAGTTAATTATGTTATGTAATTGCACATTATCCTCTACGATTCTACAAACATAAGGTATATAGTGAGCTAGCTGTCGCCGGTAAATGTGTAGTAAGCATAAGCTGCTGTAAAACAAGTCTGATTTCAATTTTGGTCCATATTTTATCTTATAGGGGCACAAAACTATTAAGTGCTGGATTTACTTCTGTAGATTTTGGAGGTAATAGTCAATAACACGATTTTTCTCTTGTATGTAAGTAAAGTGTTTTACCTATGATTTATTGTGAAGTTTAGATCATTTTATTTGCTTTCTCTCTCTAATCTTACCGACATAGCTGCTCAGACAGAATTTTTATTTTACAATAAGACATCTAACAGTAACAAATTCTTTATAGCATAAATTTTATTTCATGTGGCTAAATATTGTTTTATCCAAGATTATTGCAACTCTAAACAGCAGTAATATGAAAATTTATTTGATATTACGCTAGTACGTTATTGTAAATACAAATCTCTCTTATCTTAAAGTGCAGACAAAATTAATAAACTTTAAGCTTATCTGGAACCACATCGTCATTACAAGAATACATTTTTCTGTAGTAAAAGAACAATGTGGCTCCTTATTGCATAACACGTGTAGTTGTGCATCAATTACACGACGCCAGATTTAATATCGCAAAATACATCTGGGGCCTGTTGCATAATGAACTAAAAGTTAATAATATTAGTGGATTTACTTGTAATTTGTAGAATAGTATTGCACAGTAACGGTTCACAAACTTGCAAGTTACAAGTTGTAGAATTGAAGATATTAGTGAATTTTACAAGTGTTTGTTGCACAATTGATTGAAATTCTACAAGTCTGCAGAAAATATAAGCCTACACTAATATTTTTTCTACAAGTCTCCATTCACTTGTAATTACATTTTTACCAACAAATAAAATTAATTCTTTATGTTTTTATGTCACTTAAAACAGTATTATTATGCAAAATGTGCGGCTAGATTCTTCTACTGATGAAGAAAAATAATTGGGCAGAAGAATTTGCTCCTAAAAATTGGTTTTAGGCTAGAAGAGTGGTCGGTGCTTGATCTAGATTATTATTTGTTACTTTTATGATATTGTAAACTAAGTTATATTAAAATGCAAAACTTATGGTTGGATTCATCAAGTAATGAAGATGATCATCTTAGAGGGCGTAGTCAAGAAAGAGAAGTGCAAGTTGTTCGGAAAAGGAAATTTTACAGACCAAGAATAAATTTTCAATTGCAAAACGATTTAGAACTTAATGAAAGGTTCAGGATGAAATCTAATAAAGTAGAAGATTTAGTTCAAAAAATAGATTTTAGGTTGCTGCATGCTACAAATAAGAGTGGTGCTTTAAATCTAAACCAACAAGTTAGTGTAACTTTACATTGGCTTGGAAGTGGAGCTCAGTTTCACACAGTGGCAGACATGCGTGGGATTCACAAATCTACTGTTTGTAGATGTGTTGCTAATGTTGTGAGGGCTGTGAATAGTGAGTTATTTAACACTGTAGTTTCATGACCAGTAGATATTGCAAGAGTAATTGGTCATTTCTACGAAATAGCAAACTTCCCACATGTCCCTGGTGTTATCGATGGCTCCCTCTTTTCCATAGATGCATCCAGTGTAAATGAAGAAGCTATCGTAGATAGAAAATGCGGCCACTCTTTAAACTGCATGTTTGCGTGTGGTCCTTCGTGCATGTTTTATTATGTTAGTGCAAAGTAGCCGGGAAGTGTGCACGATGCTCGAGTTCTACGGAACAGTACGTTGCACCGAAGAATGGAGGAAAATAATCCCTTCCCGAATGCAGTACTTTTGGGAGACTCAGCATATCCCTTGAAACAATGGCTAATGACGCCTCTGCATCATGATCCAAATAATGAGGCATAAAGCCGGTACAATCGGAGGCTGAAGGCTACAAGACAAGTGATTTAACGTGCAATAGGAATATTACGAGAAAAATTTCCTTGTCTGAATTACATGCGCTTGAATCCTACGTATACGGCTTCAGTTGTAAAGTGTTGTTACTCTTTGCAATTTTGCTAGGGAAGAAGGTGACGACAATATTATTCCTATAAATGAAGCTGCAGTTGAGCTAGATGACATCAACGTTGAACACGAGGAAGAAGTTATTGATGCTGCGAATGACGTGGGCTTTGAGCGTTTGGGAGGTCATCTCAGAAAGCAACAAATATTAAATTTAATGGTTTGGAGAAATGTATCATAGACAAAAAAGTGATGTTAAATATTTTGTGTTACCAGTTCCTTTTTAACTTACATTAAATTAAGCAATTCGGCATGTGGTTGTGTACGCTAATATAACAAGAAAGTGTTAAAAAATTATCTCAATTTTTCTCTGCAACTTTTGTTAATTGTAAAACAGAATTGCATATGTGAATTAAAACAACACTTATTATTCTGTGTTCTTTTGTCAATAATTTAGCATTAGTTAAATGAAACATTAACACTTTAAAAGTCATTCGGAAGAATAGTGTGTGAAATCATTATACAGCCAGTCAGTTTTCTATTGCAAAGACAAAGACAGTCAGTTCTCTTCAGCAACAACTTAGGGAACATTTTCTTGAATAAATAAAACTTGTTCTAATTGAGGAAAGTCCTCTGTGAATCTTGAAGAGAACAAACCCAGCTCTCTCTCTCTCTCTCTAACTGTAAAATTTTTAAAGATTTATAATAACTTTATTTTTCTAATACTTCGACAGATAGTTCAAGTTTTCTTAAGTAGACCTAACGCCTCTTCTGACACTAACTTACTTATAGACATGTTCATGGATGAGCCTTCCGAAAGAAAACAAATCAGAATTTAATTAAATATGTTAGTTTAACCATACTTACAAAAGAAAAGTGTTTTATTAGTTACAAAATTTATCAATATGAATCTTACCTAAAATAGGTTCTACTCTGGTATCTTTACTCAATGTGGGTGATGTCGAAATCAGCGATGCAGAAGACTTTGCAGCATCATTTTCTGGCAAATTTATTATGTTATCTTCCATTTCTATGTGTGGTTCTGAACATCTCGCTTCCAGGGATTCTGGCACATCTAGACCATTAATAGTTGGAGAGTCTTCACTAATTATGTCCAGAACCACACAGTCAATGTCGGTTAATTTTGCATTTTGTCCTCCACCCGTGCCGGTTTTTCTGGCGTTGTCTTGTTTTGCCTACAAAAGGAAAAAGAGGGGGGGGGGAGATTGGATGACTAACTTAAAATAGGGTGAATAGAAACAGTGGGGTGATTAGCAACGAAAGTTTAGAGCAGAATTTTACTCATATATGCTTTCTTTAAATGTGATATTTTAAGTAGGAAAGTTAAAACTGTTAACAAACAGGTACTGTTTATACTGTAATGTTCTTGCTTTGTAGGTTAGGTATGTATCTTGCTCACATCATAAACACATTAACAATTTTGAATTACAGATGAAAAAATCAGAAGACTTATTAACTTACCACAGTTGATTTTCTCACATTAGGCCACCGCACATCTCTTAGGTAGGTCCAGTCTTTGCCACATGGAATGGCACCAAATGCTTGTGCATATGAATATATATCGTTCCACATATCACTTTTTGAGTCTTCGTTATAGTGCTGCTGAATGCTCCAAATAATAGAGATTTATTCTCTTTTATTTCATTTAAAATACATAGTTTCGTTTTCCATTGGTCTTTGCGTTTACCCATTTTTTAAACTTCAAAATTTGAATTGCAATTAACAACTAACTACCGAAGAAACAACAACAAATCAGCTGACTTGTAACTTGTAAAATTTACTTGTAGAAATCAACTAATATTATTAGTAATCAGTTTTCCTTTGTGCAACAATTTTTACAAGTATTTGTAATTTGTAACTTGTAAAATTTCTCTATTAATATTAGTAACATTGTGCAACAGGGTCCTGTTGCTAACTAACTTACAACAAAAACGGGAAAATACGGTTGCAAAACACGTCTCTCAGCAATATTGTACCAAGTCTGCATCTTGTAGAAAAATTGTTGGTGGCCTATGATCATATTTAAAATCCATTATTAGACAACAAAATCCGCGAAATCACTAAGCCATAAATACCTTCCAAGAACATCTGTGTACTCAAGAAGACATCAGCTGCTTATTGACTGGTCGTTGACACAATGATACCACATGACTTGGCGTACATTTAGGTGCTTGGCTCAGAAACCTCGTGCAGGTGTCTTGTAAGTCAAGTGCCCATTGCGAAATTGACTTGAGCGTATAGTTGTTTCATTTGAAGGTTGTGCCCAAAATAAAAATGGAAGTTTTTCAGCTCCGTAGCCACTATGTTAGCAAAAATAAACACATTTTGTTTCCAAACCAACAATAAAACTATATATTATCTAAATATTTCTGTGATTTTAGTTTCCTTGCGTCCACTTTAAGAAAAAAGGTTTTAGTAAGTGTTTTATTGCAAACCCAATTTACTCTTCGTACGACAGAAAATATGATTTACACCTATATGTTCGGCCGATGTGCTGTTTATCATATATCAGAGTAGAACAACCGGAACAATTATTCGATTAGTGCAATTTGCAGGGCAATAAGCAACATTTTGAAAAGTTTTCATTTCTAATATCTTCAGAGATACTAGTACACGAGACATACTCGTACGAGTTGGGGTGCAACATTGGCTTCTTGATCGTGTTGTAAAGTATATTTGGTCGTGTAAAAGTTGTTTTACTACATAAATTGACCGATATATATATATATATTTATTCTATATAGAATAAATAGCATATGTTTTTAATGAAACTGTATTTAGCTTTATGGTTTAGTAGGATATTGAGGTGCATTTTCTTGCAAATACGTACGTAAGGACACCCAAGCACATGCATTTCAAAACACTCAGAGGCAGAGTAACGTAATATATACATATATACACATAAACATATAGGGCTTATATATACTCCGAAAAACTCGAGAAAAAAAATTATGTTCTATCGTTGTTGAAAACAGTATTCAAGAAGTACCTTTTTTAAACAACAACTTAAATGTCTGCACTAAATTAATTTCAAATGTTCATTGATAAAAAATATTGCTTTGCTGCTCTACCACATATTGTAACGTTTAAATGAACGCACTGTCATCAATAGTTAGTTTTTAATTTATTTATACGGCAAAACGTGATTGCGTACAATATTTATCTTCTTTTCATACCTTTAGGTAATGTTTTAAGTAATTTTATGCATAATTTGTTGGCTGCTCTTTCTGTTGCGTTTGAATAAATACAATAGTAATAATAAAAAAAGCTTGGTTTGTGTTTGTGCAGTGTAAAAACTGAGCAAATTTACAAGAAATTTGTTCTCCCTTGCACCGATGTTTACCTTTAAAGTTGCTAATAAATGTTACTACAAACAGACGTAACAAAATGTTCATTTTACTACTGCTTATTGTTCTGTATGGTTGGATCTATTTTCCACAATCGGAATCTGCGAGTGTGTGGACACAAAGCCCAACACTTTCTTATGTGTCACCTGCTTCATCGCCTTTACATAAAGGGTGCTCTTCAATTTGGAGATTCGCCTAAGTGTGACTAAATGCCATAAATCCACACCACATGTTTGAACAAGTTTGTAAAGACAAAAGCACGTTTGGTGGGTCCCAAAAAACAACACATACATTTCTTTAAAAAAATTTTACAACTAAAACTGGGCCAAAAATACAAGCTCAAGTATACTTTAACAAATGTTAAGCACAAAAAATTTCTCAGGAGGTTTTTGTTTACACGCGATATTATAACTATCCGGTTGTTTTGACAATTAGTTTTCAAACTAACTTCAACAAAGCAATTCAAGCGCCAGGAGCCAGGAAATTTCTTAAACTTAATTATGCCTATATAAGAGAATACGCCAATAAATGAAAATATTTTGCCTTAAATAAGGGGGCGCTTGACCGAAAATTGTTATTGTTTTTAACATTTTTAAACTTGTACGAGATATGGTTTGATTTGTAGACATACATTGTGGCTATTTTTACTGTAATGAAAACGTTTACCTATCACAGTTTTTTTTTGTAATAGCACATCAAAGTCCAAATTTGCATTAAACGGTTTTATGATTTAAAGGAAAACCAACTGACTTCACAGGATCTCCTAACAATAAAAATAATTAAACATTTTTGTATCTAAAAACATTTTTTGAAACATTAAATTTAAACTTAAATTTTTTTTTAATTCGAAAGTATTTTATTTTTGGTTTTTATGTAGGATATCTTGTAGCCTACGTCTTAATTATTCATAGTTATTATTTTCAGATCCGTTATTCAATTAGATTAGTTTTCTTTTAAAGTATGAAACCGTTTGACGCAAGTTTCGTCTTTGACATTCCATCATAACAAAACTATGCAAGCCGAAAATTTTTCATTACTGTATAATATGGTCACAATGTATGTCTACAAAACAAACCATATCTCGTACACATAAAAACATTTTTAAAACAATACAATTTTTAAGTCAAGTGCTCCCTTGAGGTCTAGCTGTAGCAGCAGTATAATTTTAAGAATTAAGTAATAACAAATTTACTACTCGGGATTGACATACGCGGCAATCAGTAAGTAATAAACACTAACGACAATAAGGTAAATCATTATTCCACGTATATTTGTTATGGCCATTTAAAATTGTTTCTTTTCGTCGCGTCAAGGCCGATGGGATTCTCATTTCGTAATAACTTTTTGGAAGAAATGTGGTCCAATGTGGTTAACATGTAACATTTTTGACAACCAGCGCTGTGTTTAACATGTTTGTGTGATCTGCTTATTTCTCCTAAGTTTAGATTCGTTGATCGTACGGTGCTTCCTGATTGGTAACCGTAACAAACTACAAGGAGATCGAAAAACCAAAGTTAAACTAAACAAACGAATGGTTTACTGCTATAAGAGTATTTTTCAGAAGGTACCGGTAAGTTGGGTAGTATGGATTTCCAAACGGGTAAAATCAATGTGAGCAAGTGTGTATGTACTCTCAGGGCCGCAGGAATTTAACTCAAGAATTCCAGGAGTCTGTTGTTTTCCCAGCATACTTGCAACGTTTACAAGTGTGGACATGTCGCGACTGGGGCTCGACCGCCACACCCACTAAGAGACCATCGGGTCCGGAGAGAAGACGTAATCCTACACAGTCAGGGAGAATTAACCGTTATCTGTTACCCAGCAGCCCCCGCGGTACGAGAGAGGCTGGAAGGCATTATGAGATTGCGACGCAGTCGGCCAATCTCCGGCGGGCAGCCAGAAACAAGAGAGAGTCTGCCCACCGCCCAGTGATCGAACCACTCTAGCCACTTTGTCCTCCCCCTCACCTAGTCCCCCCTCCCGTACGACCGATCGCCTGTGTATTTTTATTCTCGCCTCCTATTGGACCATAAATCTCCCCCGACCCCCGACCCCTCTAGTACCACCCAGCCCCTGCAGAGTCGGAAAGCAGTTTCTGAGGGCCCGCGAGGCAATTAATCCCCCTTGGCCCTCTGTCGACCTCCCAACCCCCGGCCACTCGCCAAGGCCTGTCGATACGCCCTAATTGAGTGGGTAACGAGGTAATAGGCTCGCAGTGCGGCCACTCCCTTACCTTACTGTCCACTCGGTTCAGAGGAGAGGGCAGTGCGCGTCCATCTTAACCCGGGGTACCGAGTCAGGGAATTAAGTCCGGGATGCTGACCGTGGAGCAAAGCCGGTCCGGCTTTGACCCCGTGGAACTTCTCATAATCCCCGTATCTCTCGCTCTCTTCACACACACACACACACACACACACACAGCACTGGAGGAGTTTGACTTCCTACAATTATAGGCCATGGCCCGCTTTCACCCCTGATGGCCGCAAAAGTTCCATGAAGTCGACACATAAGATCAATAGTTTGTTGTTCTCTAATAGCTAGACAATGCGGGCTAATTTGATAACTGACAAAATTGATGAGTTCCGAACTGTGAAGAATTTTGTGGCTATGATGACAGGCAATCTCGGATATCAGTGCTTTGAAAATAGAGAAAATTGTTGATCTGAACATGGTGCCTTTTGCAGTGGCCACCATTCTTACCTGCATAAAGTTACGTGTCCTGACAACAAAATTATTGAACGAAGAACATTAATGAGGGATTTGTGAGGAATTTATAAGTTTACGCACATTAATAGAACGCCGGCTCGTGAACATGTGTCTTATATTATATAAAATAGTGAGGAAGAAAATAAAAATTATTTCTTAAAGTACTTACATTAATGATTTGGCAATTCAGTAGTTGGTTATAGCTTTTACCAAAATTTTTACCTTCGATACTAAACATCGATTCACTCTAGACAACCACTGTTTGGTTAAATCTGTAGTGTACGTTCTTCAATTCATATCAGAAATCAAATATTTTAACATAAACCGTAAAAGATTCTATGCATTTACAAGACACGTCAGTTATAGGCATATGCGTATTTTGCTATATATATATATATATATATATATATATATATATATATATATATATATATATATATATAAGATACATACTCTTACTGAACTCAACATAAACATCATCAGAACATTCAAAGTAAGATTTGCTATGTATATGACTTCTTTAATTGTTCCTCGGCCATCTGCGTTTGTGATAACATTGAATCAAAATAATATAAATAAAATACAAAAGAATGGTAATAAATTACGCAATAACCTTGTTTTTAAATATTTTCTACGGATAGGAAATACTGCACTCGGTGATTACTTATCGAATGTGAGTATACTATGGTTAAAATCAATGTATGTACCCGTGAATCGAGGCAGAGTGACACATAAACATTTTTGAAGTGTAGCAAACTTTTCAGATGTAGTACCTTAAATTATTCTATTTTATGCTTTTCTTTTTCAATGCAAAGTTTTGAACTCATGTATGTGAAATAATAAGAAAGACAATCGTTTATATTTTGTAAATAATTCTTTTTAAATTAAATAATTTTAAGGGCAAAACTATTTTCTAGAAAAAAAGTATAAAACAGTTGCAAATATTTGTGGAACAACGTAAATTTAGTCATGTATAGTAGTTCAGCTTTCTACACAAAAATATAGAGATATGTTACAACTGTCTTTGTTCAAATGTTTACACATTGTGTGAAAGCTACGAGAATTGTAATTTTCAAGTGGCGTAAAGTTTTCCAGCCTTTCAAACAATTCGTAAATCTGTTTCGCTTTGAAAACATTTGAAATTATGCATTGAAAGGTTGACATACTGGATTCTGAAATATCAACTAATCGTGTTCTATGCATGAGAATACTGCCACAGTCGATAGAGTTCGACTGCGTTACCCCATCAATATCCAGTCCGCCTGCTGTAGCAAGAAGGGACAGAAGAAAACGGGACACGATCGTAAACAAGACTGGACACAACTCGCAATCTCATTGGGCCACGTTTGTTCGATTCGGTATCGGACCCTGGCAGTGAACGTGAACAACGTCCGAATGGACCTGGGGTTCTTGCCAGAGCGCAGTGAATGTGCCGGAGACAGTTCAAAGAAACTTCCGTGAGTACTTGGCACAACGTTCGATACATAAAGGGCAGAGAGGAATGAAACACGAATTTAATGTTAATATTTAAGGACATGCTCTCGTAATTCAATTTTTTGGATACATTATTTTTTTACGCCTAAACGAGAGCAGATATCAAAAATATATTTGCCAGTTTTGTTTATAACCGTGTTCTCCATGCTGGCTGATTTTCTAAGGAGTAAATACTAAGGTTATAGCTAATTATGTAACTGGCGAAATTCTGGTTAACGGATTTTTTAATGGAAAGCGTATAATTACTTATTTTGAAAAATAAAACTATCACAACAAAAAACGTTTAAAAAAACAGTGTAACAGATTTGTTTTTATCTATTCTAATTTAAGTTTAAAAAATCTATCGAAAAAACAGTAGAAACAAGAAAGCATGACATTAAATGTAGACAAGCAGATCCGTTGCCTTAACAAAAATGAACGTTACTCATACATTTACTTTGGTTTCAAAATACAGAGAATGATTCAAGAAGAGATAATTAGAAACAATTATATTTTTGTGAATCAAAAACCCTTGAAATATGTAACAGTCAACTGTAGCGTATATTTAAGAGAAACTGCGTTTTAATTGTCCAGTTTAGTTGACAAAATCTTTGGGCAGAATATTTTACAAATTCAACGTACGTGTATATGATATACCTTCATCTTTAAGGGGATTGATGAATGGAAAACAAAAAATTGTTAAAGTGTAAATAGTAACTTTCATAGTGGCTACAGTGCTTACCTGCATGAAGTTACATGCCAATACAGCAAAATTGGTACTTGCAACGGCATTTAAGAGGCGGTTGTGAGGACTATAGACGTTTACCATACTTTCGGAGCACCGGCTCGAGATTATGAGTTTTGTGTGATATCAAGAGGGAAAAGTATGAAAACTAAAGCTTTGCTTCATGGCTTGAAGTACTTATATTACTAATTAGACCAATAAATGGTTGTCTGGAGTGATACTACGTTTTATATAGAATTGAAAAATTTCAGTACAAAACATCGACAGCCACTGATTGGTCAAATTAGTAAGTACTTCAAGTCATGATACAAAGCTATTATTTTCATTCTCTTCCTCACTAATTACATCACAAGAAACACATGTTCACGAGCCGACGTTTGAAAGTATATGTAAACTTCTAAATTCCACACTAACGCCTAATAAATACCGTTTCAACTACCAATTTTGCTGTAGGGACATTAAAGTTTATGCAGTCAGCTCAGTGGCCAATTTAAAAGCAACAATGTGCAGTTTAACAATGTTCTGTTTTCAATGCACAAATCCCCTAAATGCTGTGGCTTGTGTTCGTCTAGACGTTAGAGGAAGGCGTGATGTGTCGTCTGTGCCACTTCAGCACTTCAAGGACTCGAATGTGGAAAATTCGTTCACCCAGGCGCCGACCTTAAGTTATGAAGTGAGTATGATGCAGCGTAGGAATGACACCGCCGTGGTTGATGGTGAAAGGAAGGGGAAGAGACATAGTGATCTGATGAAATCCGCTGGCAACATCCAGCAAGTTTACAACATGCGAAGATCGAGAGCGACTCCTCCGAGTATCTAACCTCAGTTTATCTTGGCTAGAGGCTAGTTGTCTGACAACTACTCGATCCACCGCGGCCCCGCCGTGAATGGACAGTACAGGATGATTACAAAGTAATAACCTAACATTAAACGACTATGTTACCAACAGAAAACAACCCACAACTTTGGAAGACCAGTCAAATTAACCGCAGAAAAATTAAGTTTCTTCAACACAGCTTCACAAACGTTAATGTGATCACAACGCGCAGCCCAGACTGTATTTACGCGATGTTCGAACTCGTCTCCGCACTCTTGTCAGCATGTCCGGTGTTACGGTTTGTGGCTGACCTCCGTAATTCTGGTTTTGAGGTCGGTAATGGCAGACAGCATTGGTGGACGAAACACATGAGTTTGTATGTACCTCGACAGAATAAAACCGCACGGGGTAAGGTTTGGACTTCTGGAAGGTCAGCGATGAAGAGACCGGTCACTAGCTGATCTTCGACCAATCCAGCGTTGGGGCAAGGTCTCATCTGCGAACAGCGAGATATTTTAATGGAAAGTGAAGGCCCTCTTCGCTTCATCTAACTGAGGAAATAACATCTATGTAGAGCCACGATTTTATGGCGAAAAGATTTTTGCAACATTTGGTTTCGATGCGCCATGTGCACACCTGTAGCTCTGCTACATCGTCTGTGGTTGGATGATTTTACTCTCACTGGCCTTGGAAAATTATAGACGTACAGACTCACAATAATATTATTCTGATTGGTGCAGTCAAATGAGAAACGTGTCTGAACACAGACACGCTGCCAATAACCTTGAAACAGAACTGCCGATGTGCAAGTGAGACACTGAAACAAAGTGGGGCAAAAATCTTTTCGCGACAAAATCGTGGCCCTACATCTATGTTATCGTGTCCAAAAAAGAGCCATTACTGTTCCACGGTTCATTTTATTGGTCAGCCAAGGTTGTACGCTGTTTGGTTTTGGTAATTTAGACAGTCAAAGTTGGGGCATTCTTTTCTGATCTACCTGCACTGCATCGCAACGGTTGACGCACGCCCGCTGCAACAATCCAATTAATAATTTTAGAGTCCATGTCATTAATATATTTAAAATTTACCCTCTTTCTTCCTTACTTAAAAAATTTTGCAAGATTCTTTTAAAATATTCACATGGTGACTTAGATGATAACCCTATCCTTTCAATACGCGGACTGTATACGAAATATTACAACAACATAGGAATAGTTAAGCTAAATAAAATTTTCAGGTAATGATTATATTTCGCCGTGTAATGTAGACTCAATGATTGCTAATTCAAAATTTATGTCAGGAATACGCACCTATCGCGTGTGTATTATTTCTGTAAAGAGATGTGGCCGGATTTTCGTTCCATCCTTAATTTACTATACGAAAGTGAACAATTTTAACAAAAGAGGTGGCACAGACTCTTAAAAGCCTGACGCGTGGCGGGGGAAGGCAGAAATAGGACTATAAATTGAGGCTGACAGCACAAGTACAGAGAAGCTGGTAGTGAAGTGTACGCCTGCACACGAGGGAGCCGGCTCGTAATTGTATGACGCATGTGTTTTGCTTGCTCCTGGCAAACACGCGAATTTTTTTCTCTGCACTGCCATCTCTCTCTTTCTCTCTGTGTCCCAGCTCTTGCAAATTACGGCGATTGTTTATTCTGGCCTCGTAAAGCGTCGGAATGGTGTTAGGAACAAAGTTTCCAGGGGGAAAAATTGGAGTCCGGAAAAAATCTGCATTTCGGATTCCACCCTTCTCCGCCTTAACCGTTGCGTTTCTATTGCACCTCCTCCCCCCCCCTCCCGTCCCGGCCGCGACGGAGTGTGACCGAAGTTGGAAGTTACATGCAAACCTATGTTTCTTTAGAATTATAAGTACATTTGCGTTCCAACTAGAATAACTGAATCTTCTGTGAATTAAATACTTTTACATCTTACTAGCTGCCAAAGCGAAGCGGAATTTTAATTATATGCCTTTGTACAAAACATAATATACTAGCTACTCTGTCGTGACTTAACCAGCGTGAAATTCTTGAAGGAATAACTTTGAAATTAGTTTATTGTGTTAAATTTATTATGACTTGGCGAAAACATTTTACGGTTTTTCACCCCTTTATGGGAGTCTAAGTCGCCAGAGGACGCTACCCTTAAGTTTTCATACTCTTCTGCCAGCTGCCACTAACATATGTGTATACAATATCACAGCATTTGCCCACTACCTTTACTTGTACTGTATTTGAAGCAAAACCTCCTACCAGTGTTTCAGACAAGTACACCAGGATAGGTAGTAAGATTTCTCATGAAATTAAATACTGTATGTACATACAGGACCGTGACCAAAGAGATATAAGTATCAATAGGACGGTCAGAAGGAACAACTTTTACATTATTTATCTGTAGTCATACCTGCTTTTCAGGATTTATGGAACATTTTACATCTTTACACCCCTTAAACTGTCGAATTTTTTTAGTCACAAAAAACGTTTTTGGTATTTACGTAAGCTTCATTCCTATTCAAAAATGTTCTCGGTATCTCAACAAGTTAAAGATATACAGAGGATCAATAAAAAAGAAAATATTTTTAAATACACTTACACCATTAATTTTAAAAATATCATAAAATTACTTTTTTAAGCATATAAGTTACCTTCAATCTGAAGGGTTAGCTTCGATCTCTACGGGTTTAAGCGTTCTAAAGGACTGATTTAAAACACGCTTTACCGTTATCCACACCTTTAATGTTCGAATTTTAAAAAAAAATTTTAAATGATGTAATTTGAATTTGTGCAAGCTTCCTATTAAAACAAAAAGCAACGGGTTGAAGAGCAATCGAGGATTCATTGAAAACACATTTCACTCCATTTCACCACCTTAATTATAAAATTTTGGAAATGCCCTTAATAATGGGTGCCTGCTGCCATAGGGCCAGTCACCCTAGAAAATTCATGCTCTGGGTCTAGCGGTTTGGCCAGTACGTTGATAAGTTTGTGAGTGGGGCACTTGATTTAATATATAGAGATTGTTTATAGGCATTTACTATTTATATTTTTTTTTGTTCAGATGTACCCTATTGTTCAGATCAAGACCCCAAGATAAAGTATTGGGTGTGCCTCAGCTGCTTCACTAGGCAACGAAAACTAATGAAATAATTTGTATTTCTCTCATCTACGAATTTATTCCTTTACTCACGTCAAACTCATTTAGCCCTTAAAATTATACATTTCAAAATTATTACATTCTGATACTGCTGCGTATTTCACCTAGTACTGCATAAAAGTTTAATTTTATATAATAACGTCAAAATATGTTTATACTGTTATCTCTTTACCTGTCTTTCTCACTATCTGTTTCGCTTCATACACTCAGAGTGTTTCCCGGTTGTGTTTCAACTGTCACCGACCACGCTGACCACTCAGTTCGGTTAATGTGACAACTAACACGTCTTTTCTTCATTCCCCTTAAATTTTCACATCTATATTCGCCTATACGTGATTTAGGTAGTCTGTTGATTCTTCATTGCATAAAGGGGATATTTGTTTTCGGACGTCACAACTATTATGTGAGTGCGTAGGAAGGGGTGAATAATTATTTGTTAAGTTTTAGGTGGTAAGGGTGAAACAGTAAAAAATAATTGAATAAACTACTCTCTGCGATGTGATTTGACACTTTGTGTGTGATCGTCTACAATGTTTCTCGTACAAATAATACAATGTCATTCTGAAATATAAATATGAGAAAAGACGGAGTAGACGAAGGGGACAGAACTTGTCCTCACTGGTTTACTTAAGAGGATATGGCCGTTCTCCTCGCGCTCTGCCTTATTTTAACACTTTCCCCTTTTTTTCGCACTGGACAGCAGTGAACTGAAACTCCTTTTCCACATTGTTTCTCTATTCCCATAAATTTCATAATAAACTATTCATGATACATTTAAATGTTTCGAAATGCAAATATTTGTTAAGAAACTATAATGTAACTTAATCTCGTGCTGCGCTCCTATAGCAACTGCCTTGCTACAAAGCTGCGCTGGATTAAAATAGACTGTGTATATTCACGTAATATCTTCCGAGAAAAAAGCAACAGCGAGAAAACAGCTCGTATAAAAGCAACGTGTGAAAATAAATCACAACGAGCTTCATGAGTAAAATCCTTCTTTGAAACTTTGTGATTTTAGAGGCAATAAAGTATTAAGTAATCTGAAGATATGAATTAATCTTTAAAAAATCCTACTGCAGGTAAAACTATTTTAGAATGCGCGGCTTTTGTTTGTATGTGAACACGTACTGTATCATCTCGAGCGGTTGCGATGTACAAAGAGACAGACCCCGAGTTAGGCGGGCGTAAGTCAAGAGCAATAACTCAATATGCTGGTAATTACGATTCTGAGCACGTTTATTCGCACTTCCGTACATCTGAACACTTGTTACGTACAACTGGTACAAGTTGAAACTTGAAACTCAATGACAGACTTTCACTTGCCGACTGGACGGTGCCCAACGGAGAATCCCGAGTTCGTACCTCTGCTGGGATGAGTTTCGGCGAACCCCTTACAGGTACATGCTTTACTTGCTAGTCATGGGATGCTTTACAGAGATCCCCTTAGAGCTCGTGCTCGCCTGGCCTATGGGATGTCTTATCACGATACTCCAAGTGGCCGGACACCACCGGACGACTGCTGAAACACTATTTTAGCCCTTATTTATGTTACAAACACACAACACTACAATTGGGGCCGTGTGCAATGATAGTAGGTAATGGGTGGTCCAGTTTTTTCTGAGATATGTAAGCAAGACATTAATTTACTGTCGACGCAATGGACGTGGAAGTAAATGCGAACAATACTCTTGCCTGACGCATGGCAGACTCGCCAAGATAGCCTGTCTCGTTTCTAACACAGCCGTGGCATAAACAGAGCGGGTACAGCTGAACGCACTTACTGGAAAATTATACTGACTCGGGGCGTGTTCCAGCGGCAAACGGCGACCGACTGTCTGGCGACGTGACATTCGCCAGGCGTTACCACGAAGTATGGCGGCCTAAGTGGCTTTGCACACATGCCTATCTTCTGTGGCTTTCTGTGACAATTTAAACTGACCAGTAATTTTAGTCTGACAACTGCCCTCAAACGTGGACTTACTTTCGCCCATAGATATATTAAACTACTTTTTTTTAAATTTACCCTTAACTATTATGCCAGTGATTCATTATTCATAGCAAAAAAAAACCTGTAGAAAAAACTGAAAAGTTTTAATAGTCGTATGCCTTTGAAAGTGGCTGTTGCTGAGTCGCAGAAGTAAAACACAAAAACCACGCATCTATTGTCGAAAGAAGTTATCTTCTGTCATCTGCGGTATGTTTAATTTCTTGCCTCTATTTATATCCATTACAGTCTCTGTTAATTTGTTTTGTTGTTCTCTTTTTAGATTTGAGGCCTTTTTTTTTAATACATAGTTTCATTTGTTTATATTTGTCTTTTATAAATCCGACTTCGTGACGTCTTTCTAACTACACCGACATTAATTATTTGCGGAGTTGTATAAAATTACCTATGCTATGTATTTATTGACAACATATAATGCAAGTAGTTTTTTTGTTTATTTTAAGGTTATGTTTGTCATCAACATACGCATGCAATGGCGTACTTTGAAGAAAACGTTTCAGTTTATAACATACTACAATTTAAAAATTCGTTCACTGACTCACTGAGCTCCGCTTGAAATGATCCTTGGCGATATTATCTAAACATCGGCCATTTCACAAAACGAACACAAACAATACCTGTTTCTGTCACTAACTTGTTAATTTAAGAAACTGATTCGTTCATATTCTCTCTTTGGCAATAATTCGATTTTAGGCAACATACAATAATAATTTGAGACTGTGTTGTTATGTTAAAAGGCGTAGCCTCTTATTTGTCAAGTATCAATGTGTTAGGTGATTAATTTTATAAAATTACCAATATTCGTTTAATAGAAAATCAAAGAATAGTGGCCATTCTCTCCGTCTATCAACTTCGATACTTAAATTCGTTTTTGTTACTACGAGAATAGTTTGCATAAGTAATGGTGATTCACGTATATCCAGTACTTATATGTTTACTACACTGAAATAATACGAAAGTACCTTGGCAAGTTCAACCACACTCCAAGAAAAATAATGTGTCTTAGTAGTAAAGGAATAAAATTTACATGCTTACCATCTATACGCTTTGAACTAATTCTGACAGAACTGCACAAAATAGAATGCCCAAAACATTAGAACAATTTATGGTTTAAGGTGATTTCTAAATTGGTATAATAAATGTGGTATAATAACGTGGTGTTGGAGATCAGACCTTCGACTTGCTAAAGATTGTACATTAAAGATTACACCAGGTTGGAAATAATTAATTCTGCTTCTGTGACAAATTTATGTTCTTATCTTACTGAAAGAAAGTAATTGCGCTTGCATCATTTATTTGACATTGAATTTTAAGACACGAAGTCAAGTCTGGTTTCTGGTAAAAAACAAAAAATTTTCAGCATATGATTTGAATCTTAAATGTTACGAGAATTCATGCGTAGGTTTACAAGCTATCTACAAAGCCACGTGGCGTAGTTTCAACAAGTATTTTGAAAGTACTTTTGTAAAAATCATACTAATATTATCATACTGAAGAATCTCAACGTTGTTTGGACACTTACGTATAGAAGTATGAGTTGTCGCGATAAACGTTTTGCACGGTTTTATTTCAGTGCATTAAGTATACATCGGCAGTTCTGCTTCATTCTTATTGGCAGTGTTTCTTTGTTCAGACACGTCTCTCGTTTGTCTGCACCAATCAGAGTAAGGGTATTGTGACACCAAACGTGATTTATTTGCCAGCAGAACCCTTAGGCATGAGAGAGTTAAAACATCCGATCAATTACCACGAAACAAAGTTGCAAAAATGCACATAAGGTACTGAAAACAAATGTAAACATAATTTCGCCATAAAATCCCGGCTCTACGTACTACATTGCGTTGTAACCAAATAATTTTCTTTGCAATAAACAAACCAGCGTTTTTGTGTTTGCATCACATAAACCCCACAAATATTGCTATGCACAGAAGCCGACATAAGTGAAAATATTTTTGTTGTCAAAATTTTCAATGATTTGCAAAAAGCCTACATATAGCTACGCAATAAATGACTATTCACAGTCTTGATTTTTTTCAAAACATTCTGTTAATAATAGTAGTTCTTTGCACCAATGTGAATAAACTATCGTGTATGGCCGTAACATTTGGAATCAAAACTGCACGGAATGAATACGACGCCATAAAGCGTATTTTGAGATAGAAAATTAATATTTGCAAATTCTGTATTATTTTCTTGAAAATCAATAATTCAGTGCAACATCTTACATCTCAAAGCAGCAATTGACACCACATACATTTGTTCAAATTAACTGCCACAAGTCTCAGTACATGGATGGCAACAGCACAAGAAGATTTACCTCGCATTCGGGTGGTCATTTTTTCTACTCCCGGCTTCGTCCATCCTGATCTCGGTTTTTTGTTATCCTGTCCTTGTGTGAAATTATGTGTAAGCACCCCTAATGACATATCTGTTTATGATATGTACCGCTCACCTATAGCAAAATAGGAATTTATGTTGCAGTTACAAAAACGCTTCTGACTCGAATATTTGATTCAATACCTCGTGGTGCATGAAGATATACGTCACAAAATCGTGTTTATATTTCTCAGAACCCTCCGCATAAAACATTTGCGTCTGTATAACTTTAACTGTAAAGGTAACAGTACTCTAGCCCTAAAGAAGACCGAGTTTACGCGTGTAACTAGGCCACACATTCACACACACACACACACACACACTAGGTAGTTTGTTTCCCGTTCAACATACTATCCTTATTTAAACTCGTCGCATATTTAGGTAGCTACGTTTGCATTCAACCATCCCAAAACTTCAGCGATAATGCATGTGTACACTATCCTAAATAACGTAATCCGAATCTCATCGTGTGAGCACATGTTCACTTACTCGTCGAAGAAATCATAACACTTGAAAGAAAAACTCAAAATGTTACTGTCTTAATAATACAGGATTACGTACATTGTTAGTCATCAAGTATGGTAACTAGAATAGCACGCGGCATAGTTTCATGCTAGTTGATTCGACAATGTAATTTTTGTTGTTTGAATTTATTTAAATTATTATCAGTAATACGCAGTTGTAAAACACAGTACGAACAACCTTTACGAATCACTGCTCGTTAGGTTATTTCAAAACTTTCTTTAAATGCATAAATGTTATTTTGTTGCAGCTAGTGAAATATGGCAGAAATGCAAAACATGTCTCCTATTCTGATAAGCTATAAAAGTAAATATTTATTTGATAAAATTTCACTTCATTTATCTTTGAATATATTTAGAAGTTTCTAAATTCTGGGAAATCCTCGAACAAACATTAGTGTGGGTTGAATTTCCTTAGAAACCAACCACTGCACCTAAACCTAATGTGTACATTAATGGGAAATGTACAAATTTCATGCACGTGTTTGTATGTTTAAGATTTGGGAATTTTTATCAATTAATTACTTTTAGTACAATTCTTATTTCATCGAAATAAACAAATTGTTTCAATTTAATTTGCGTTTCCGGATACATGCAGAGGTAAAAAAAATTCTGTAATTATATTAAAATATCACTTCTTTGACTTTCAATTAATCAACACGCAACCCACACAATGAGCACGTGAGTCCTAAGGCAGAACAATTTCCCCCTCGATAACAAATTTTAAACGCCTGATTCGTCATCGTCATAGTAAAATGCAAGTTCATTCCGTTTCCACATTGCCGCAAATATTAAAAATTATCATTATAACACCACTGCTAGTATATTTAAAGACAGTGACAAAGTTTGCAGCTTATAAATCCAGGGTACGTTACAATCTTTACTGTATTTTTGTTTTCCCGTTTTAGCAAACACAGTAGAGATTAAAAAGGCAGCATCCAAACCTATAATATTTTTTTAGCGAATTTATTTTTCACGATTAATACAAAATCTTTACAAATATTTAGAAATAATTATTTAAGAATGTTAAGAACAAGATATGGAATTTTTTTGTTAGCGAATATAGAAGTGAGGAAATCATAGTGTTTTCGCAGCATATATTTGCGCAAAGAAAACTGTTCCGTGTGTAAATATGCGCTGTGCCAGATGTGGCTGGTTTGACACCCACCATTCCACCTGAGAAGTAATATTTTCAGCGTGCAGACCTAGGCGATAAAAAGGTCGTTAGGATCCGGACCAAGATAGAGAAAGGATATATGTTGGGTAGATAAAATGTGCCCGCATTTTGTCTGGCACAAGAATGGAAATTTATGAGCTGAATCCCACATCGATTGCCATTAACGTCGTCCTAGATCGAACCCACGTACGTTGCCTTCAGAACGATAGCCGGAATGATTAATGCGAGATAATCCAGAGTTCGCAGTTTGGTAGATAACAATCTAAATGTAGGTCACGGAGCAGTCATTTATACTAGTACTTTTACATTGTTTGTGAAATGAACCTGCCTGTAACGTCCCCGTGGTTTGAAAGTTTCATATTATTTCGAACGCGGCTGAAAAAAGGCATGCTTAATTAACCACGTATTACATATCCACATACATGTATGTAATACTTTAGTGAAATTTTCATTGTATTCACTACATAGCCTAGTGTAATCAAAATATGAATTATGCTGAAAGCAAATTTCTTTGTTTATATGCACCACTGTGAAAATCAATTTAAACTTAGACCTTGATCCGAATATTGTAGTAAGTCATACGCTGTACAACTTTAACTATCGTAGATTTCATTTATAAGGTTATTTATTAATAGCATTAAGTTAGAAAGTCTCTTTGTAATTTTGTTAAAAAATTGATATTTGAAGTAAATACGAAGCTGCGCTGTGATACATTTGTGTTTTACGGGAAAATATGTGACACTTGACTCCTTCAAAATGTTTTCCTGAACGAGTAATTTTTTTTTGTATTATTTTGGAAGTGCGTATAATTTTAAGCATGGAAACCTTTTACATATACGAACCAAAGAGTAAAATGTTACTAATACTTCATTTTCCTGTCAAATTAACTGTAAATCCAAAACTTAAATTTAAAAAATGTTAAGATAACTTGAACGACTTGTTTACTTTTGTTACTAGGTTAACGAAGAACTCTGTCTAAGAGAGGCAGTGCTCTTGTAAATAAAAACTTTGATTGCGATTACAGAAGCAGACAATTTTTACACTATTATTTTTATTATTTTTTAACTATTGCAGTCTATGCTTCACAATGTGTTATAGGCGAAAACAACCAAATTTCCTGAGGTCCTTATGATAAAAAAACTTTTTAATTTAATCCCAATTATTCTTTAAAGTGTGATATTTTACCCTTAAACACTGCACCAAAGTTAAATAAAGTATATTAAAAAATATTTGTATAGATTCTTGTTCTGAGGTTTTTATATAAAGTGATAATTACAGCAAAAGAGAGTTGTTTTGCAGCGGCATGACTTATGTATAGGAAACTCGTAACAAACATATATCCTCCAATGAACAAATAAAAAATTAAACTCAGCTATACTGCAAATAATTGAATGGTATTATTACTTGTAGTATTATTGTCTATTATAAGTATTTGTATAGTATTAGTACAACTTGTAGTACTTGTAAATCACACTGATTACAAAATTTTTATCCAACATCATTTCAACCACATGACTTCGGAGTATAAATAACTTTTCAAAGAATTTTATTGTGCTGCAAAAATTATCTCGAGCTAAATCTGCATGTCCTTACAAAACCGTACGCTGGGAAATACAAACACAAATAGGTTTTTTGGTATCCTAAGACCGTGATGATTTAGAGCCCTCAAAGTACTTTTTTTGGTCAATATTTTCCTGAAATGAATACGAACAAGCCATAATTTATAGTAATGTGACATCTTTAAACAAGTGAGTGAAATAACTATCGTGAATCATTTCACATTAATGAATCAATTTTGGCTGCTATAAATATCAATAGTATGATTTTTTTATATAAATTTGTGCTTAAGTACGCTTAATTGTACAGAAAAATACACCACTGCAGGAAAACATGTTCGCACGTCTTAGAAACATGTATGTGTACAGTACAGAAAGTTACATGTAGTTGCACTGAGATGCGCACATTTGACCCGTATTTTTAAAATGTATGCGTGCACGTTAAAATTTTATTAAAATTGGAATTGACGTTATTAATGCTCGATATTATTCGCCTTATTGGATAATTTCATTTTTCACTTTGTATTAAATATCTTAGAAGAAAAATGCGAATCTTGTGGTTTCTATCGGGAATCCTCTTTAAAGGGGATTAGTACCTGCCATCTCCGAATTATTTAATTTTCGCTGTAAATTCCATACATTGAGCATTATCAATATTTCCCGTCAGACATCGCACAAATATTACCGTATTAAGAGTTATCCAGTTGTAAAACCTGTACTTCTGTTATTAGTTTTTGACAAGTAACCTTCCGGAGGAAGTAAGTCATTTTTTGTTCTACGGATAGTTACATGTATATTATAAGCAATAATAGTCAAGCAATGCCAACTGTATACAACTTAGGAAACTATTCCCTAAGCCTTGTCGAAGCGTAAAACTTAATATAACATGTGTAGGCCAAATAAAAAGCAGAAAATGGCATATACTGATACCCCTTATCTGGCGCTGCAGTAACAGCTTGGCAGTTGAAATTTTAACATATATAAAGGCCACAATCAGTCCAGCAGTTATTTTAAATTCTTAACTTGCTAAACTAGTTGCGGCCTATACGTTAAAAATTTAAATGCGATGATTTTGCTGTAGCGCGAGGTAAAAAATAAAAACTGCTATAATCGCAAATATTATTTTTTTCTTTTCAGATCTTCAAGAAAACGAAAATTGAAACAATCCGGTATGTCACCTAATGCCGAGCCTTAAATCCACGCTTCATTGTTTCTGCTATTTTCGCGATTGTAATTTTTAAAAGAAAACGATAGTAGATATTATAATTATGTTCGGTAGTTTTGTTTTAAATGTTTTTCACCATGTTGGAAAATTTTTTCAGTACGGTAAACGTTATGGCTTTAGCTAATTTTATAGGCAACAAAATTTTTGTTAATTGACTTACTAGCCGAAACTGTATAATTTCTTGTCTTGAAGAAGAAATAAACTCTAATGGCAGAAACCATTTTAAACATAACTGCCAAACTGATTTGTGACAGCTGCTCTCGTTTAGGCTAAAAAATAATAACAGTAGAAACATAAGATCACGGCCTTAAAAGTCCTATACACTCCAAATCTGAAAAAGTGAATATTCACTGATTCACGCAGATGAATGGAGTAATTTCAACAAATTGAATCAGTGAGAAACCACTGTGAAATAGGTGACTATTCACTGATTCCAATAAAGAGTGCCAACATTCCTCAAGTTAATTAGTGAATGTCCACAGATTTTCCAGTAAATTTCCACTGATTCAACAATTGAAAACTGTTCTTTGAGAACAACTGAAAAAAAAACTGTGAATATAAACTGATTCACTTGCGAGATGTTGGAACTCTTAAAAAAAATTAGTGAAAAATCATTAATTAACCAGTGACTATTTTCACTTTTTCAAATTGTTGGAACTGCTTGATCCATCAGCGTGAATCAGTGAATATTAACTAATTCAGATTTATAGTGCACAGCTCGCACATGAACTGGGTAGGAGAGTGTTAGAATAAAGTATTTTTTTAAGGTACTACCAAACGTGCGTTCGATTTAGCTATCCACGAAAAGAAAACACGTATAAAACTTATGCTCCTCCATTTTGTATTTTATGTATCATGTTTAGAAACACGTTTTCGGGGCACCTCCAAGTGCCAAAAAACGGCTTCTTCAGACTGCTGTCACGTAAAATATACCAACTGGAATCGTAAAACGAAAACAGAGAAGCACGCACCGGAGTTGACTACGCACTTTCTATAAATAAAAACAACTGAGTCATCGCCTAAAGTCCCATAGGAACAAGCCAACGACCGAAATACTGCACGCCGTTTTCGCAACCCGCGACACGATTGTTGAATCACGAACCAGTTTATCTCTTATCACCAACCTGCTTCCGTACCTCAGACGTGGCATCTAGCGACTGCTGTGTAGGGCTCTTAAGAAAGGTTTATTACATTGACAACGTCTTGCATGGTTAATTAAGACAGCCCATTCCCCCGAATGCCTAGGATTTTATTTCTCCACAGGACGAAACACGTCCGGTCGAAGCGATCCGGGATGCGAGGACTAAAAGAGGCGTTAATAAATCTAGGGCGGGTTCTGGAGAGACCCTGGACCTAGGCGGAGGCTGGGTGGATCGTAAACACGTCACCCGCAGCCAGCGTCATCCCACGAGGTCACCGGCTGCCCCTCCTACCCCCTCTAGGAGGCACTTGGCGGTGACCTATGAGCGCAGGGGCTCCCTCAGCTGCCCCCGGGTTCCATTAGCTCGAGAGAGATGCACAAACTGCATGCATGATGCCTCGACCACAAGCCCCGCCGTGCCGCCAATCAGCTCTGGTGGTGAGGTGTGCGCCGAGCACAGAGCGCGTTAATGTACAGAAGCCCAAGCCTTTACACGAGTTATTCATAGAGAACTGAAAAATTCGCGTTTTCCTTTCGGTACAAGATAGGATTCCATCAACTGTAAGTTTGCGACACTTTCGCAGTTGGCTTTTGACTTATTTCACCTCCTGGAAGTCTCTGAGCTAATAATGGAAATGTAACTAATACACTAATATATCACTTTAACCGCAAGCAGGTAATGAGCATCTGCTGTCTGCTTCAGATCACGCATATTCTTGCAGGCTAGCCTACAATTAAATGAACCCGCGAATTTTCCCTGTCTCTAATAATTCATAATTTCATCGTTGTACCGAGTGCTGTCCTTGGACTTTTTTGTATGATTAACACTCAAAACAAGAATTGTATCACGTGATATATTAAGGTGACTTACTATATAGAGTGTGTTTGTGTGTATGTGAGACTCAAAATAGATGTGTTAAGAGCGCAGCTAACTAGCACATGTTAAGTGCAATATCTACTCCACACGCAAGTCACTCACCTGGCGTTCAGAGGTTTAAAATAGGTGCTTCGGGATAAAATAAGCATTATTGAAACCCTAGTTATTTTTTTCCTTTCAGATAATTTAAAGTTTCCTGCCACTATTTCATATAAACAAAACAACTTAAGTACCAATCAATATGTATAGATTGTACCGTACTAAAATCTCAATGTCTTAGACTATAATAAATAATATTTTTTGTTATTATACTTTAAAAGGTGGTGTTCAATTTTTTAACAGCGTACCAAACTTAGCTTCCACGCATCTTACCCCTAGACCAATGTGACTTCTGTATGTCAAATTATTTATTTATTTCTATACATTCAACGTAAAGTTCATTAATAATTCTTTCTTTTAAAGCACGCAAATAATATAAACATTCACTTTATACCAGAAAAATACTTTTCAGAGGTTGTGATATTTGCATAAGTAATTTCCGGCGAACTTCAGATTTTCGTAGGCTACACATTTTTTCTAATTCTTTATTTACAAACAAAATCCTTATAACTTTATAAATTAACAATTTTACAAGGGAAATTTTTCAACATTTACAAAAGTTTGTACAACTACGACGGAGGGCCTTGTCATATTTTAGAAAATAATTTACAGTGCAGAACTGTCGGCATAGGCATTAAGACGTCCTTTGTAGTATTACAAAGTTTACCTTTGAAACTTCATAAACTAATGATTTTACAAAGAATATATTTGTACTTTTACAAGGATTTGTAATGAGTACAATGAAAATCCTTGAAAATTTTACAAAACTTTTTTTAGAGTATGGGTATTGTCACAGTAACAGCAGTCTGAAAAAGTAGTTTTATGGCATTTTGAGAGCTTAAAAAATTGTGTTTTATTACACGTATTGATTTTTTTAACTCATAGAGTCATAATTTGAAGATAAAAAGTTTGAGGATATTTCATACGCGCTGATAGGGGTTGCACTTTTAATAAATGCAGCAAACACGAATAATTTGGATTCCTAGCACGTACCCCGCGTGTTACGCCGTTAAAAAATGTCTACGGACAGAACGCTACCAACAACATGAAACTTTGAATGTGTGCATAGCAGCTGTTGCTTCATACCATTCACGTACATATCCTGCGGAGACACTCATACACGCCTTGGTGAACACCAATTGCAAAAATCACAATATATTAAACATTTTTTACAATTATTGGTGTGAAATATTTACTGCAGTTAACAGTTAAACGCAACAATTGGCGTACACATCTTGGTCTCATTCAGACTAACACGAATAAAACTATTAACTCGAACCCAGGATCTCACACTAGGTAAACACATCCGTAACAGACTAACATACGAACGGTGACTATAAATCGTCATATATTCGGTAAATATTACATACGAATCCTAACAGAACCATATTTACATACATGGGAACAAAAATTAATTAAATGCTTATAAATGGACAGGAGTATAAAGTCTCAATTTAGAATTATAGTTTTTATATAATGAATATAAACATGTGAGATGTTAGCTCTTATAGTTACATATTTATCAGTCACCAATTAACCTAAACAGATGTGATACGCCACGATATAATTTCTTAATGCCAATATTCACGCAGTTACAAGATTTTTATAACAGAATACGGTACTAAGGAAATATTTTAAAAATGATTTTAAGATTCAAAATAGTTAGTTTTTGATACATGTATAATAGATTAAAAATACTTATCAAAACAAATAACATCAAATATACATTAATATGTTTGGTAATCGAGGTTCTCAGTTTCACACCTGGGGAAGTTATTTCCCTTATAATACAGTTCGCAGTTATAACGGCTTATTTGGAGTATATAATTGTTGAATATCTCAAACCTTATTTGTTACATTTAACTAGAGTATTCTTGTTGTTACATCACCAAATGACTTCAATTTTGGTTTACCATTTCTTGTTAAAATACTTTATAATAACATAGTTTCTCAAATATCGATACTTACTCCTTTTTGTTCAGGAAGGCTATGTTTACAATGATATGAGCAGTACTACTGAGAATTATTTTGTATAGTTTGTTATATGACAGTACTTTACATAACAACGATTACAATGGCTCTGTTTTAACTTATTTCTAACCTTTATTTGGTTATAAAACTATCACAATTCATATAAATGTAAACCTAAATGTGAATTATCATAGTTTCCAAATAGGCTTTATTTTTAATTCGTTTTATAATTGTGCTGTAATTATATTAAAATATATATATATATATATATATATATATATATATATATATATATATATATATATATAAACTCCGATAGCAAACACAGTTGTGAATTTAACTTACAGAATTATAAGAGTTCAAATTTCATTCACATTTAACACATCACATGCCAGGTTAGTTAACAGCATTCAGGCTAGCGATGCAAGTACTGGTGTGACGTCAGAGAAGCGTAGGGCAGATAAGTGTTGACTTGACGACGTAAAGGTCGTTGCAAGGTTACGCCCTAGTATCGAATACCACCCCCTTCCCTGCCCAGCCCTCAAACAACCCTTTCATGACACGTATCACCCCCGCCACCCCAACCCCTCACAGCGCCCACCGCTTATGTTTACAACGCCGACGCGAGGAAATTTGCATACAATAATTAATGAGAGCGGCAGTTCAACATAATGGAGGGGTAAGGAAGCGGTACGGGATACAAGGGAGTAAAGAAGAGGGGTTATGTTAGAGTCATATAGGGTGGATAAAAAAAGCTGTTCAGAAGGGAGGGGTTAAAGGAAGATGCGCTAAGCTGACGCTAATAATACGTATGCAAGTTTAAACGTTCACAGCAAACCAGGTCGGCTGACATCAAAGGTGAAGTAATCGCAGGGAGTTTGAATTGCTCAAAGCGGAAGCCGTGCGTGACATTCCAGGCCTGTTTGGAACCAACACTGGAAACCAGCTGTTTATACCGCGTCCACAGCTATCCATCAAATTGGTAAGAGACTGCACCACTCACTTAAATGCGGAGTACGCAGTGATGTGCCTCTTTATAAGAATCACGCTCCACAAACGACATATAGCAATACTAACTAGTTGAAGTCTGTCGCCATAAATACACCCTACTTCTAAAATCATATTTCAGAAAAAGTTTGCAAGAACAGTACTTCCAAACTGCAGTCACATATCCTAAATTAAAAACTTAAAAAAAAAAAAACCTTGATTAAAAATGGTGTTTCAATATATTGCAATTTTCTTGCTTGTTCGTAATTGCACTTGCTTTTTTACAATTTTTTCCTTGATTTTTTCCGTAGTTCTACTTGCTCTAACGTTGCGCCCAATCATAGCTATGTTTACTTTAAGAGATGTTCAAGCGATTTTCTTGGTTTCGAATTATAATGTAAAAAACCATATTTTGAAAAGAACTGTAAAATTATGAATGTTGATAAATTAATAATAGAACTGATTGATTTCACATAGAAGATTTTGTCGCAGGAATTTTATGTACTATATGTAAAATAAAATAACGCGTTTTATGTCGAATTATTACATTTCGGTGTTGAACTAAATGTTTTCTAAAATTATGAGTTATGCCATGCGTGGTGAAACTTGACACGGTTTAGCTTAATAGAAACATAGAAATATTACTGATGTTAAGTTGTTATGAGTCTCCGATAAACATATATGAGAACTAGATTACACGTCTAGTTTAGTAATAGTATTGAAGTTTTTAATCCCATGCTGTGCAAGTTGTGAGACTTGAATAGGGTAAAGAAGCCTTATGTTACTGTTTTCCTATGAAATTCCTCGACTTACCAGATTTAACCCCGTGTATTTTACCCTCCATTTCCCCCATCGCCCCTGGTCAAAACAAGCTATTCCAAGGCTTGCCCCTGCCTTCTCTCACTTATGCAACACGCCCCCCTCCGGCGACTTGCTAAATAATCTAGGCCCAGCTCCGCAGGCGAAGGCAAGAAACCACTCTTGGGGTGGGCCCCTTGCGCAGGATCTTTGTTCCCGCAGTGTTCACCGAGACGGGGAGAGCAAAGAAGAGAAGAAGAATTTTCAAGGGACAGAAGAGGACCAAGGAGGGGAAGAGGTTGATATGTTTCGAGGGGGAGCATAAAATGTGTGTGTGTGTGTGGCAGGGGGGAGGTTGGAGGGGTGTTCGTGAGAGTGGAGTTGAATTTTTCATAACGCGATCTTGGCCTCTGTTGGTTGGGTCCGAGTTAGCTGGGCTGTGTGGGAGTGGACGGTGGAGCCTAGGGATCTTCCTTCTCGTTAGGGAGCAGCGGCCGTGAGACTTGCCTGGCACAGGGGGTAGTGGAGGGGGTAGAGGGGAGGCAGTTCCTGTTATTATTGTCAAGGGATGGATGGATGGTCGGCTAGCTGAGCTGGCAAGGGCAGCGAGTGAATTGAATCGCAGTCCTGAAAAGAGCCAAATGATGAGGTGCGGTGGGTCGGCGGGGAGATGGAATGGTGGTTGTAGTAGACTATCCTCTGCTGTGGATAGAGGAGAGGATAGTAGAGAAGGGATGGCTCAACGAGATGGTTGCTTCGGGATAGTGGTGGAAGGATGGGTGGGAGGGAGATCTCGTTTAATTAACGAGAGCGCCACTTGTCAGCGCGAAGGAAAAGTGGTCCAGTTGGCGATCTGATAACTCCTTCTTTCCAAAACACTCGGCATGTTCACCCCTCCCACCATCTCATCTTCTTCCCCTTTTTTTACTTCCCTTTGAGGCCATAGACTTCCAGATAGCCATTTCAATTAAATATCTTGAAAGGATCGATAGGTCGCTAAGGGTGGTTCGGAAATTTTAAAGTATTTTCGGCGTTGAAAGAAGGATATGATGCTATAAGAGGTACATGCTTGTTTTATTGTGCAAATTAAAACATTCATTTTCTGTTTTTAATTTTATTTTGGTAATTAGTTTTCCAGAAATATTCACAAAATCATATTATGTATATATACGTATGAATATTATGGCGTTCACTCATAGTTATTAGCATTTACTTTTGTCTTCTTACTCCGTAAAATGCAACTACAGGTGAGCAAATTTAAAATTTTTAATTTGTCTTGTTTTCCCTTCCGTACTTTTTGAATTATTTCAGGTGTGAGCACATTGTAACATAGAATGTTCATATATTTTTTGTAAACCATTCTTTGTTCGTTATTGTAAAGATACACGTCTTCTACACAATCATGGATATATTTTTCCACACTGCTGTAATACTCAAGTTTTTAGCTACCCATTCAGAATAATAATGTACTTCCTACATACAATTTTAAATTGTAAGTAGCTGATATTGTTTCCAATATGTGATTATCGTAACCACATCTGCAGCAACGCTACAAGACGTCTCGTTTTCATCCTACGAAAAATACGAATGAGAAAGTTGTTATTATTCACTTTTAACTCTTATATAAGTCGTATCCTGATTAGCCTTTAAAGGTAATGCAAAATAGTTAAAATCCAGTATATTTTTGTAAACAATAGTGTAACTTCATACAATTCCAAGACTTCTGGCGTTCCCTGATTATAATTAGACTTTCGGTTTCTTATTTTTGGCTGCATTTCTTTCATACACTAAATTAAAATATTCCTGAAAAATTGGATTATCGTTCTTTCCCGGTAGTGCACTTCCCTAGTCTAGTAAAAATGTATTACGTCAAGCTAACTCGGCTCGCAACAGTAGATAAGTTAAGTAGTATTGTGTGGAGCTGGATAGGTAATGCTGTACACAGATAAGACTCGCTTCGTGTTTTCCCGGTGTGAAGAACTCCAGCGGGCGATGCTATAACATTAAAGTTATACTTTACCCCCCCCCCCCCCTTCATCGGTAAAAACGTATCACTTCCTTTGAAAGGTTGTCGATCAGAACACAGCAAAATTTCCTTGCGAACTCTTGAGTGGTGTTATAAGAATGATGACACATTAAATAATCGGATATATGGCAAATTTGTCCATTACAAGGTTCGGTTGTTTAGTCAGTTTCATAGACAAAGAAAATGTTCAGATTATAGATTGCAAGGAGGAACTTTTAAAAGTACGATTCCCGTGTGTACAGAAAATATAAACAACTTATCTCTATGTATAAAAGAGATCACTGACTGACTGAATGACTGACTGACTGGCATATCAAACTGCAGCCCAAACCACTGGACCTAGAATCGTAGTATTTTTTGTGTTGTTTCCCCTCAGGTAGTAGGCGAGCACTAAGAAGAGATTTTTAAAAATTCTACCTCTAAGGGGGTGAAAAGGGGTGAAGTGTATTACCGAAGAAACGTTGATAGAGCTCGAACCCGACAGCCTATCATCGTGATTTTTACTTCACTGGGACGCACATAAAAATGCATACCAGCCAATTTCAGGGTTCTTCGAAAGTCAACATTTAAGTGGGTGAAAAGACCTTAAATGTATTTCCAATTAATTATCGATATATATCAAATCCTTCGGGATAGAATGTTTCTTACGTAATTATCCAAAAAGCAGTTTTGGGATTTTTTTTTAAATTTGACCCTCAAGCTGTAAAATGGCGTAAATATATATTTTTATTAATCGCCAATATCAGTGAAACACAACCGGCTATATTCGTGATTTTACTTCAATTGGCTACGTATACAAATGACTATGACCGGACTCCAAAACGTTTTGAAATTCTTTAATTAAGAGGGTGAAAATACGTGATATGTGTTTTCGATTACTCCTCCATATATTTGTCGAATCAATCGAGATATCGAAGCGCTATTTGCTTTAGATTGATGCTTAGCCTATGTAAATATCTAAAATTACATAACAATTATTTTCCAAATTTGGCTCTAAAGAAGTAAAGAAAAGGAAAAATTGTGTTTTCGATTCACAATTGATAAATATCGGCCCCACTGATATTTTATATAGCGACGTGGTTTTTTTTTTTTTTTTTAAGATTAATACTTTTAATCGAATAGCTTGAATTAATTTGCCAATTTTTCGAAATTCCCTACCTAAGAAGGTGAAAAAGAGTGAAAAGTTATTAAATATGTTTTTAATTAATCGTCGATAAATCTTGAACTCATCTGGCTATTGTCGTGTTTTTCGCGGTCAAGAGACACCAGTAAAGAATTCTTAAATGTGATTCAAGGGCTTTTCAAAACTCGTCTTTTAGGAGGTGAAAAGACCTGGATAGTGTCTTAGATAAATCTTCGATAGCCTCTATATCAGACCCATCGAGATAATTTGTATATTTTTGCTTCAGGATGATGGTTAGGTAAGCGGCCGCAATAAGGTTTTAAGATTTTTCAAAATTCGAACCCTCAGTACTGTACAGGGGTTATAGGTGATTTTCAATTAATCATCGATTTTGCTTTGACTGAATAAGATATCGTCGTGATTTTCACTTAACTTAGATTCTTGAGCAAATATTTAAGGTATGCAATTAGGATTTTTCGAAATTCGACATTAAAAGGAGTGAACATACATAAAAATTGTTTTCTGTCAGCCGATGATACTTATCTAACTATTTGAGATATTGAGGTGTTGTTTGCGTCAGAATGATGCTTGCGTAAGTACTTAAAAAAGTAATGCAAGTTTTTAATTTTATAAGAACACTTAAATTATAAGAAATCCTAGTTTGTGTACTTTCAAGGTAGACCATCCGAAATGTAAGTACGACCAGTACAGGAGTTTCGTTCTACACTTTTTGTGAGACGTGGAGTTGTACAACCTCTATGCGTCCAGGAAATATTTTTTTAATTAAGTAGTTTTGTTGAATAATTTCGATTGTATATGGCTCAGTTGTTTGCATAGCTCTGATCTATTGTTCGGGAGGTTCTGCGCTCAAATTCCTTTAAAAGTTTAGCAACTGTGCAAGTCTGACACACAAAAACTGCAAGGAAGTTTACATTAGTGCAATTGGGATGAAGTTCAAAAGTGGTGAAAAAGGATTATGCAGTCCACTATCTACTCAAGTTCCTCGACAGCATAAGCTCACATATACCATCTCACTAACCTCAAGGTTGGGGCACCAAAATTCGTTTACATTCCAGCGAAACATTATCCCGCCAAAACTTCCTAATGACACTTAACTTCAAGTGAAGGTTCTGAAAAACTAAAATGGTATTGAGGGCAGCATCATCTATGGTTGTGCAGGGGGAAATTAGTCTCAATACCACGTACGTATTTCATTCGATTACCCTCTTACACTAAAGAGTCTGTAATTACCCTACAACGTCAACTTTGCTGTGACTATAAATAAGGCCCAGGCGAAGTTGCTGTTGGTGGCAACGGAAATCTTAAATACTGCTTTACGCGCGGACAGATACCTACTTGTCCTGCTGCAGAGTTAACTCAACTAGCAGGTTTGTCTGTTTAACTCTTGATGACTGAACTACCTATCTGGTGTACAAAGAGGATTTTCAATTAAAGTCAGTATTATCTGCTCTGAGTAATACACGTGAGCAAAGCCGCGGGCGCGCAGCTACAGTATTATGTATCACCATAATTATTATATTGTTTCTTTGTCTTGCTGTGGTTTCTCCCCTTCAGACGGTAGAAGTGAGTTTTCTGGTGCTGAATTGTACTTCTTTCGTTATCACGTATATGTCTTTACACATTTGTAAACTAATTATTATACATCAGCTACACGAAATATACAAGTTCTAATTTTATGTAAGGGTCGTTTACCACGACTTATTCAAATAAAGGTTTTATTTCATACTAAAGCACGTTTCAAACATTTCGGTACAACGGACAACTACTAATTAGTAGAATAACATAAGAGATTAAAATTTGTAGGGACAATCTGGTACATGGATTATCCAAAATTCGTGCTTTCGCCATGAACTTAGGATATTTCCATTTTGCTGATAATTTATTCAATCTACTGCAGACACTGTATGTACTGTACAGTGTTAATGTGTATGTGATGTAGTCAGATTTTACGTTGAAAATATTTATGGATTATTATACCAAAATTTTGTTGCGAAAACCATTGATAACTGCATACTTACATAGGCTTACAGTATATCAAAAATTCGTAATTTGCAAAGCGAAAAAAAATTACATTCTTGCGCGTTTGTTTATGAAATCTTAACTTACATTGATTTTCCACATCCTGAACTAAACGCGTTAAAATAGTGCGTCAGAAACTTCGTCCAAACAGATATACTTAAAAATTAACTGTAACGCTTAATGTAGACAAGCATAAGTATGTAACCCACACTAAATTTTAAATATATTAGAATGTGGATGGCTAAGCTGCATTGTATGATAATTTAACCAAACTAGTGCAGATGTATAACAAATTGTCCTTGCTCAAACGAAGAAACATATGTATAGTTATCGTACCTGTAATTAAACGTTTTGAGATAAACGCACAATGATTGTAAATTATATTCATCGTAAGCCTTTCTAGCCAAGGTTTCTGGTTTGAGGCCATGTAAAATTTTTAGTTTATTCCATTCTTGTCGCCACTGTCATTAGGATGACTGAAATATAGTTGTTTGTCCACCCGCACCACACACACACGCGCACGTGTTCTCATGCATATTTGTTTATACATTATTTTCCAAACATTTACATTCACCGACTACCTTGACCGAGTCTTTATGGCTATTGGTTGGGGTTCTGGCCAGTAAGGACAGTATTGATTTTTATTAGTACACTGTTTTTGTCTTGTAATACTGTTGTGGATATAGGCTGTTCTTTAATTGTTTTCGGAAGGTTAAGTTTAAAATTTTCTCTAATTGTATTTATTTTTAATATTTTAATTGTTTTGCAATTTTCTTCATTTATTGACTCTCTGATATTTCTCTGAATAAGTGGGAATGTTTGCAACCAGATTGTTGTTGTCAATCTTAATACAATGTTTTGTTTAGTTATTATGTTGGTGCTATGGCTAATATGTTTCTTACGTACTTATTGCAGGGCGTTCTTTCTTGGCAGTTAGTAATTACTTGTCTTGTCTTTCTAAAGTTAGAGTTTCTCACGTTGGAAAATTTACCTTGTACGCATCATAGAAGCTCTTGCAGTGATCTGTCGATACTGAGGAATTGATGGATTTTTTTCTAAGATAGCTATTTGCACTAGTGTCAAGTTTCTGAAGTAGTTTGGACCTTCCCTCTGTAGTTCTGTTGACATAGACAGACGAATAAACGGTTACTCTCTTTTGTCTAGGTTCGTTATTTCAATTATCTTTGTTAGATCTTTCTCCAAGTAACCATTTTCAACAAACGTTTCAGTTCGCTGCTGTTGCTCTTGATCAGTGTTCGAATCATCGCGTGTGTTTGACTGTTCACTAGAGTGGAGAAGACAACCCTATAGTATTTTCGTTAGTGACGAGATTTTAGTGTTCACATACGTGTTTGTATTTGAAGGCATTCTACATACTGCAACACCTCCCTAACCCGAGTTTGTAAACAGATGTTTTACTACAGCAGACAAGGAGGGGGGGTTTACAGAACAAATGTAAGGGAAAGGTCTGAGACCAAAACTTCAGAACCTAACAGATATATATAGTTCTCTACCCTACACTTCTCGGTTTACTCAGTTGGCAGAGAGACCGAAGTACACATGAGACAAATTCAGAAAGAAAGAAAAAATAGAACAGGCGCCAGATGGAGTAATGTGTTTGTTATAACTCAGGGATTTATGGCATGAAACGAGGGACACCAAATAAATATTCAGAGGTTAGTAGTGTTAAAAAATTATTCAGAATCATTTGGACAGTTATAATGGAGTAAAATAGTGGTTGTTATATTACTGATTGTGGTCGAATAATGATAAATAAGTAAACTAATAAAATCCAAGCTTCTTGTGGATGGCTATGGTGCAGTTACTAATGGTCCACCAACAAACTGCCAGGTAAACATCTCCACAAATGTCATCAGTTTTCAACAAATATTTCCCCTTTATGTAGAAGATATCGAAAACACCATTTTCAATTATTAATTAAAATAAAACTATGGCATTGAACTTCGAACATCACATAACATTTGTTTATTCACAACAATAAACAAAGAGTAACTTACGTATATTTCTGCATAACACTATTCAATAGGAAACAAGAAATAAAATTAATTACATAGAGCAATTAACGGGATTTAATGTTCATGGTTGATAATAAGGTAACTGTGATCTGACTTAAACATACATTCAATACTAAGACATTCAAAACACCCAAATAATATCATGTAAACAATAAATATAGATTTTAAATAGTGAAAAATTATCAATACCTTTACTTATCCACAGTTATTTGTATTGCTAGCTCAAATATACATGTTAGCATCGAATCAATAAATAATTAAATAAACAGACCTGTTTTTTACAAAATGCATGAGTTGCAAGAAAAACCTTAACAAATACTATTCCTGCCACAAACCTAAATGGGACAATACTCTGTGAATTAAGGTGTTGATATATGGATACAAGAAAATTATAAGCGGTAGAGCTCTTTCTTTGTCGACCTCACCTACTAACTAAACGTAACTTTCCCGAATGTTGAGGTAGTCTAAGAACTGCTGCAAGGTGTTCAGCTCTTTTTGTTACATCACCAATAAAATGTGTACTCTACAGTTCTGTACCAGTACATTGGTGTATATGGTCTCTTCCTAGCAGTGAATTTCTCAGAGTGCGCAACATCCTGGTATCAACACTGAACACAATCGCTTTGTCACCGAGCTTTAGTTGTGGGCAAACCGAGTCTCGCTTAGAGCTTCGGCAATTCTCTGTAGTTATATAAACAAATTTATTGGTGAGATAACCTGATAAAACAATGAAATAACGTGTTTTTCATTTGTGTTGATGTGAGTTACTCTATTATTAAAGCTAAGAGTACTCTTACAAGCATATTGTAACATGTTTTTTATAACATATATCAACGTATTATATGCAGTTATATACATCTCCTTAACTTTTTGTCGTAGAATGTTATCGCTATAGTTAATTTATTTCATTACTTACTACCTATTTTTTGTATTAATAAGCATAACTGTACTTTACATAGCCGTGTCTATTATGGCTATTAATTTTATTAACATATTCATTTATTGGATACACTTTAATTTCGCGGCCTTGGTAGAAGTACACGAGAGAAAGTGGAAGGGAACTGGCCAGGGCCTGTGTTAAAAATCTATGTTAGTAATAGCGAAGAAAACTGAAATCAAGTTGGCTGAATCTGGAACTCACCCATGTCCTTCCAAATGCATGCTTTAAAAGTTAGATAATTTTATCGGACCGTTCAGTTTCAGGTTCCTCTCATACAGTAACATATTTGTTATGCCAGCACTTCATGCTTCTATGAACCATTTGTTGGAATTTGTAATGCAATACAGATGTGAAGTGTTAAAACTCGTCTAAACATAATTATTAACATTGCAGACTTAGCTAGGCAAATTTTTTAGTTAAGTGTGGCGAAGAAATTTTGGCTTGCTACAATTAACTGGGTTCGAGTGAATATAACCTGAACTCATTGCGTAAACTTTCCGATTTATATAAAAGAAGCATGCATGTCATATTGTTTAACGATCTTGCAAATAGATGTTTGAATAACACTTTTCTGCATAGATTATGAAGAGGAATTCATCAACAGAAGTGCTTGGTCCTAGACTATATTGGAAGTATGTTTATCTCCAAGTAACGTTTTATGCAAATTACATTTTTGTTTTATTAGCATTTTTCTCGTGCAATTGAAAATAAGTAAATTTTATATCGAAGAAAACTGTATTTATTTTCCGAAACATAGTGTGCTTAAACGGATTTTAGATTATCTCAAATATATGAACATAGTTACTTAACAGGTTTCTAAATCTAATAAACTGTGGTTACTACTGCAATAATGCCTTTATTTAACGAATTTTAAAAACAATTTCAAACAAAAAATGTTTCTGTGATGTGAACACTAAAGGTAATTGAGGTAAAACTAGAGTTTCAGTTTATTGCCGTAATGAAATCTAGAGATCTTTGCCCTATACCGAACTACATCGGGATCTGTTATTTATTTACTAGACACGATAGCTTCATTTACGTCTTCGATGCAGTGCAATAAAGAAAATTTAAGTAGCTACATTTGTTCATCATTTAAGTTTGTTGTTCGCCAGCTCGAACGGTTACGACATTATTTGCCTCAATATTTTCTCATAAAATCTTGTAATGAAAGTTTAACAAATAAGTTGTAATAAACACTAACAAATTAAAACGTTTATTATTTGTAATAGCTGCGTGATTTATTTACTTTTTTTGCGTTATGTGATGGCCTATAGGTGGTTCGTAATAACGTAAGCACTGTTGGCGACCCTCTTGTCTAGAAAAGAAAAAAAAACTATATTATTTATTGTAACCTCAAATATTAACTTTTGAGTATAGTATAATCTATACACTGTGATCGTTAATTGGGTATCCTTGTTTGCATAAAAGTGACAAGAATCTATAAATAATGTAAACAGGAAAAGGAACTGGGTTTCCAAAAGTGCACACATTACCCAGAAGCACGTACAGTTTCTACCAAAAGTTTAAGACCACCATCACATTTAAAACAATACGTGTTTGTCCGTAAACTTTTGATGTAAATAGCATGGCATATTTTTTTAGGTTCCTACACATAAAGTTCAATAATCTGGTGAAAAAACTTTCAAATATTCCAACTCTTTATTAAGATACAATTTATTTTAATTAAGTTAAATAAGGAAAATAAGTACACTTGTTATGGAAAACAAATTTTTACAGCTAATTTGACTTGTCGTACTTGATTAATTAATGATTTTACACAGCATTTATAACACTACAAGGAATTTATAGCTTAAGTTACAGCAAGGTGCCAACCCCGAATACTACATTTTTTTTTTCGATTTACAACTGTTGTTATCATAGGAAATATTCAATACATTCATTCCAAAAGTTTAAGACCACCCAGACAGAAACAATTATTACTTTTATAGCTTTTATTTGAGTTAGTATATTTTATAACCAAGCGAGACGGCGCATTTGTTGCTGCAACAGGACGACGTTCACAATCAGTTCGCAAGGTAGCACTGCTGTACCAGTTCCTATTAGCTCCGTTGTTACAGAAGCTTTAGTAGAACAGTTCATGTTTGTTGATACTGTTCTTTCCGACACTTTTATTGTAAAATGGGTAAAACAAGTGTCTCAAGCACGATAAAGTGGCAAGTAATTGGTATGTTCAAATGTCATAAGAGTCAAAGAGAAATAACCAATGCATTGAATGTAAGTCAAACGTGTGTATCGCAAACAATAGCCAAACACCGGGAGAGTGGTAACGTGGACGATCGACCTCGTAGTGGCAGACCGAAGGCAACGTCACCTAGAGACGACCGTGTACTCGCAAGACTCGCCAAACAAAGTCGTAACGCGTCTGTGTCAGTTTTGAGAACACGGTTTCAAGAGATATCCGGAAAGCAGGTGTCAGCAATGACCGTATCTCGTCGACTGCGAGAGCAGGGGTTGCATTCCTACATGGCTATCAGAAAACCGCTACAAACAGCTGTGTCCAGGAAAAACAGGCGTATCTGGTGTGTCCAGAAGAAAACTTGGGGGATGGAAAGATGGGGAAAGATGCTTTTCAGTGACGAGTGCCGCTTCGAACTCTATTCCTGTCGCCGCATACGTGTTCGCCGTGCACCAACCGAGAAGTTTCTTCCCGAGTGCCTCTCTTCCGCTGTGCAACAAGGTGGTGGCTCAATCATGGTGTGGGGCTGCATATCAATGCAAGGGACGGGCTTCATTCGCTTTATTGACGGTTTTATGGACTCTAAAGAATATATTGAAACAATGAAAGATACAATGCTTCCTTCTGCGCTCAAACTTCACGGAGGATATTTTGTGCTTCAGCAAGACAATGCTCCTTGTCACCGATCCCGACTGTCAATCCAGTGGTTTGAGGAAAATGACATTCCACTTTTGCCATGGCCAGCACGAAGCCCGGACTTGAACCCCATTGAGAATGTCTGGAGCTACATGGGAGCTAAACTAGCACAGTCAAGACCAAAAACCATACACGAGCTCAGAACCATGATTTCATTAATTTGGTCAGACATTTCCATTAAATATTGCCAGAGTCTCATCAGCTGCATGCCCACGAGAGTAAAACAGTGCCTTAAAGCTGCAGGAGGTGTCATAGATTACTAAATAATTGTACAAGTAAAGCTATAAACAGTTTCATAGTGTATTTACAGTATTGGGCATGTACAACAGCTTCGTATTACCAAGTTCACATGTACGACCAGGTGGTCTAAAACTTTTGGTATGAATGTATTGAATATTTTTCTGTGATAAGAACAGTTGTAAATCTAAAAAAAAAAAAAAATGTAATATTCGGGGTTGGCACCTTGCTGTAACTTAAGCTATAAATTCCTTGTAGTGTTATAAATGCTGTGTAAAATCATTAATCAAGTACGGAAAGTCAAATTAGCTGTAAAAATTTGTTTTGCATAACAAGTGTACTTATTTTCCTTATTTAACTTAATGAAAACAAATTGTATCTTAATAAAGAGTTGGAATATTTGAAAGTTTTTTCACCACATTATTGAACTTTATGTGTAGAAACCTAAGAAAAATATGCCATGCTATTTACATCAAACGTTTACGGACAAACACGTATTGTTTTAAACGTGATGGTGGTCTTAAACTTTTGGTAGAAACTGTATATGTGCTTAGACATTTCGGATAAATGTTATTCAAGAAAATGTAATCAGATATGAAGCAAATGACTCGCGCTAATGGTAAGACAACAGCAGCTCCAACTCCAAGGTGTGCGGTAAGATACGTGTCAGAGCGCCGTTGACGAGATGCAAGGTGAAATGTTTGCCCTGCGGAACGCAATCAAGCAGAAGAGCGCGGAGGGAGAGCACACTATGTAGTTGCGCACTCGTCCAGCAATTATTCAGTTTGTTTACATGCGCCCTGGCGGTGGTTGGCTGCTCGGGTTGCATGCGGTTATTAACTGTTCCTCGCTCAAGAAACAGCCGAGCGCAGCGGCCAGCGGATACAGGAAACACGCCCAATTTAAATTCTCATCTGAATTTAGCGGCGGTACGTGTGAACGCGGTTGCTTTGCACTCCCATCTCAAAAACCCTTCCCCCTTCCCGTATCCCACCAACCCACTTTTATTTCCAAAAAAAAACCCTCTTTCAAGCGCAAGTTCCTCGCCACTTCGTTTGTTCTGACGTGGGACGGCGCAGCGCTCTGAGCGAAGCAACTTTGTGCCGTTCCTATGTAAACCTCCAATTTCGTTTTCCCTTTCCGCTTGAAACACTTCCCCCTTTACCCTTCACCCGGCCCATCCCCTCTTTTCACCCCAATTCGCCAATCCTCCTCTCTGGCCTCCCTGTGGACCATAAACTATCGCCGCCTCTCTCTCTATTTCCAACATTTACATTCCCTTCTTCCCCTACCACACCACGCCCCTTCCCCTATCCACGGCGTTCAAATGTTCCCATCATTATTCCAGGTAATAAAATTTGCCGCGTGTAATTCCGGAGTTTGTTGAAAACATTATTACACGCAATTTCTCTGATAGTCGGGTAGAAAAAGTGGCGGTAAATGTCGGAGAGTTCGGCTAGAATTTTAATCGTAAATGTTCTACAAGTATAAAATAAATTACTACCAAATATATGTTAATATTTTTAAAAACTTTGATCTATCAGAAACTGATTTAATATTGGTTATTTTAATAAAATAAATGTTTATTTTGTAATTTGTGTGCTTCTTTGATTTATTACACGACATACATAAAATTTTTCAAATAAATATATTTTTAAAAATTGCGTATAGTTTCAACTCAAAGATTGAAAATGTAATTATGAATCTCAATAGTGAGCACAGGCTTACAATGATTATTTGTAAAAAAAATATAAAAACCGTGAATTTTAAATATGTACGTAAGTTCAAATATGCTTGCGTTATTGAAGAATGTACTGAATTGACGATGAATTTCCTGATAACTTGATGAAAAATCTATGCAATCCGTTATTATTAAAAAAAAAGTTCACACAGACCATTTATTTAAATGAAACAATGCCAGTCGTCACACTTATTATTCCTTTAAAACAGTTGTGAGTAAACCTCTAGCTAAATGAAATTTTAAAAAGAATAATATACATAATCAACATTACCTCATCAAACTTCTACAATAATATATACTTAACTGGAACCGTATCCCCTGTCCACTGTAATTTTATCCATGTTTCACCTGCAACCAATTTTTTTTTAATTTATTTAGTTATATGACAGTTTCATTGAAATAAGTAAATATTATTTTTTGCAAGTTTGTTTACGTAATCATATTAACATGTCAAATAAATATTACAGTAACTAAAACTAACGAACGCTTAATAATTAACGTCGTATAGGCACAAATCCTAATCCGAGAAGGCTACATATTCAATTCAGTTAATTATATAAGTCTTTGCATTTTATTTCTTCGTTTTTGGTATTAGTTTAGTTTCAGTTATGATGACTGGATTCAGTTTCCAGAGTCATGCACTCCCATTGCACAGTTCTTTCAAAGATCATTTCAGTTATGATATGATATTAATTGGCACGGCGAAAATATATTCTTGCTGCAATACGTTATAAATTAGGAACGTTTGTACCTCAGACTGCTTTCACTCGCAATATAATAAAACAAGCACGTAAGTATAGACTATAATTTGAGTAAAAATTACATCCAGCCACGCAATCACATAAACCATAATAATACATAGTGTGTAAGGTGAATTTCTCCTGGTTAAGAAATTAATTTCAGTCTTTGTCCTCGAACATCATAAATGACCACTAGGCAAGTGATGAGAAATTCAAACAAATATTCTTCATAAATAATTAATGACAAAATAGATTATATAAATTTATAATGGTTAACAGATAGTTCGGTAGAAAAAAAACATTCAGGGCCGTCCCAACAGGGGATGTCATACAGTCTATAAGGACTTTAATCTGCTCGCAGCAAGGTCATTAATGAAACAATTTTTACGACATAAGGAACGGCAATTACTTCAAGTACCCCACACTTGCCATCCTTCAAAGTTATAAAGCGCCTAAAGGATAGCAGCGCCTCCCTAAATAATTATAAATGCCTTACAATCAATTTTAGTTAACCAAATAACTTTTAAAATACATCCCGTGTGTAATGAAAAAGAAATACCCACTGCACTTTGTTTCGTGTTCAGTTACAGATCTTTGGAAACTTCTGTTAACATTATGTAACGCTGCCATAGTGCAAGACAAACTGTATTGCGCGTGAGTTGTAATAAACTCCTTAGGTATGTTTTAAGGACCGACATCTAAACTAGTATATGATAATGTAATGATTTTAGCAATGGGAGTGTATGACAACTTAAAATGTTTTGTTGGATGTGCGCTACTGCTAGCAAACGTTGCAGATTCGCAGAATATCATCCACGCTACATAAAAGGACTAGCCACAATAAAATGAAGAAACAAAACCAAGAAAGTCGGAACTGGTTGAAGTCACTAAATACATAAGTAATTCCGACGTTTAAAGTATCGGTGTGTGTTCCAGTCTGAATGCATACGAACAATCTGAGGAACTCCACCGACTATATTTCTTTTCGGAATTACTTGTACAGTAAGTAAACAGAAAAGAAAACTGTTTTGTCGTGACCACAACATATTTTGTCAATGTGGATATCGTCAAAATTTTTTGTAGTTGTCACAAAAAAAAAATTGTTTTGTAGCCGCTGCAAAACTTTATTGGTTGCAGCAACAAACTGTGGTCACCACAAAATTATTTGGTAAGGTTCAGAATGACAAAATATTTTGTGGTGACCAATAAACCTTTTTTTTCCTCCCAGTTTATGTTTGCTGAATTCAGCCAGTTTTAATTGCCTTGTTTTATTCCTTAGTTTTTGTGCTCATTTTCTCGTGTCTAGTCCTTTTATGAAACCTGTGGTATTCCTGCGACTTAGCAACATTCGCTGTCTATGGCTTGTATAGGCTGCTCGTGATAAATTAAGCACTAGTGGCAATTTTCTGCGAGCCATGATGCTTTCATCTTGATTATTTTTAATACGAAAACTTACACACGTAACTAAAAATCAGTGTAAACATTTAATTTCACAACTCTCAAAGTTTTACTTCTATAGCCCCAATGTATATATATATATATATATATATATATATATATATATATATATATATATATATATTAAATTAATGAAGTGTTGGGAAGTGCTCACCTTAAAATGAACCACCTGTAAATAAGCTCTTAAGTTTGTCAACACACTTGCACCGCGCACAAAAACAAACTAAGGTAGGTACTCGAATAGCTGTCGAAATATACTAACGTTGCGTGAACCAGAGTAAATCTGTATGTGAACGTGCATTTATGAATGAGAATTACTTGACAAAATTATACTCCAAGTTTTTATCATCCCGGCACCATTTCCTAAGTTCTGAAGAACGCTTCCTTTCTAGTGGTCATGCCGCTGAGCATGTTGTACAATGTCATAGTGCAGTTTGATAAGCACTGAGTTATGTTTGGTTCATACATGATTGGTAGCCAGCCAAAAAATAAGTGATTTTTATTTTATTTTTGTAATTTCTTGGCAGGTGTTTTACACAGAAAATAAGTAGGCTGAGGCCTGTGTTTATGTTTAATACGTTACTGTACACTTAATGTAATTAATTTTGGAACTTCAATATTCACATAATTACAAAACACTGAATAACGGAAAGAGGAGAAAGCACACAACATATCGTTGTATCATTTTTAAAGCTTGTGTACAACGGTTTCACATTTCACTTCCCGTTAAAAGTTGCCAAATGCTTTGGTTTTACTTTCATTTTATTTATTTGTTTGTTTATTTGTGATGTAGCATCTCATTTCAAGCATTATTTTGACAGTGGTTTAATTCAGCTGACTGTTCTAAAATTTTCTTTCTTTATTAAATATTTAACTTGGGCCGCATTATTTCTTCACTCGATTCTAAGAACCTAATCAAATTCTTATGCAGTAGAAAAATAATTAAAATTTACTTTTATGTTCTTTAAGACAAAAAAACAGTACTTGTTTTCATTTTAATCATTATGTGTAGCCAGTTGAGAAGGACAGTGAAAACATTACAAAAATCATTATAATATTAATTAATATGCATGTAGCCTACCTTAATAAATTCTTATAAAATACCACTATCTACTGTTAGTATATATTTCATTTTAAAGTTATTACAAAAGATATTAAGGAATGTTAACTGCTTAGTCAGATTCCGATATAGCAACGACTATAACCATTATATATTCAACAATTTTTTTTACCGACTTGCCTAGGTTATTGGAGCTGTGCGCTTGTAGCGTCATTTCCCCCCCCCCCCCTTGCGGTTATCGCGTAGTCGATAACAGCGGCGTCGATAAATAAAATACGTCGCGTGCAGCGGCGCCCTCCGCCGTCTCATCCCAGGGACGTCTCTAGATGCCATGTTCCGCCAGGGAGCAACCCTTGACCCGCCAACCAGGAGAGGAGAGAGGGGGTATATCTGCGAGCGAGGGGGGTGGGAGTCGCCCGACAAATCATCCCATAGAGATCCCGCGGCCGGCGGCTCGTAAAGAAAGGGCATGACCGACCTCGACTCTTCATACCGATTTCGTCCTCTCTGCTTCCGCCTTGGTCCTTCCCTTCTGTAGGTCGCCCCCCTCCCTTCTTTCCTCGGGCACCTAACTCCTTGAGGCGACGTCGTAAACAAACTGCTGCTGCCTGCCCGCTTCTCCCTGGAGCTCTTATTTATATTGCGACACACTCTGTCTCTCTCTTTATCTCTCTCCATCTCTGCTTCCTTGCGGTCCTGCCACAGCACTGTTCACCTGAGGGTTCTTTCACCCTTTCTTCGCCGCGCAGACACGTGGCGATCTTACCCAGGATATCTTCTCGCATCTCCTGGCCTCGTTTCGCTCTCTACGTCACTGGTGACTGAAACCTTGATAAAGTGAATGAGAGATTTTGGTTAGCATTTAACATCTAGGTGAGTGGTGAAAGAAGGTGAGTATGGAGCAGCGCCAAAATAAAAGGGCTGGGAAAACGGGAGATCCACGAGAAAACCCACTGACCAGCGCATCGTCCGGAATATGCGATTATCCGGGTACCAGCCCCGCCAGGAATCGAACCCGGATCGCTTTGGTGGTAGGCGAATGGTGTGACCATTCGGCCACCGCGACCCCGTTGTAAAGGAAGCACTGCCTCTTGCGCTGTTGTCTTTTCCTCAACCTCCACCACAATCGTCATCTCTTTCGACGTCGTATCTGTCGCCGAGATCGCCTCTCCAACACTTCCGTGTGCAGACTAAGTTCCAAACAATCACTGCTCGCTCGGCCGCTACGAGCTCTAGTCGCTTCCATCACCCAGATCATTCTTTCGCCCTTAGCGATATACATTGAAGTTTCCAGATATTCAGACCAGCTGTAGTAATGCCCACCAGCGAGTTATCTTCAGGGGCGTCGTAACGGCATCGTATGGTGCGTTCTTCCCAGGAACCAGATAGAGGGTTGGGGAAGGGAGGTGGATAGGTGTAGGTGTTGGCACTCCACATCGCATGCGTGCAACATTAAGGGTCCTCCCTACTGAGACAGATGTCTCGTGCTATTTACGTATCATATCGCTCTTATATGATATGAAAGTTTGAGTGTTGTTCCTGCTTGTCTGCCTAGCTGCGGTATAAGTTTCACCCACCTGATGGTATATGAACAGCGGTAAAAGGCGACGAATGCGGCGACGAGTGAAGTAGTATATGTCTTCCATGAGCTCTCTCGACACTGTGGCGCGAGCAAGTACCTCGGGGCTCGGCTGTGGTCCACACTGCTACGATTGGCTACTAGTGACGTCAGTGGACGATGACCAGAATTGGAGATGACTTGCGGATGTTTGCTGCGCCATCTATTCTACTGCCGATGACGCCCGAGGATCGACGAAGTTTGAATCGTGCCAAGCTGTGTGATTGGTGACAGTCGACGTCATCGCTTCATACTATATTGCGCTGCAGGGCTACCAACCTGGATTCTGGTATCTCCGTTTACCCCCAGTAAGCGCCACCATTCGTTCCCTGCCTATCCTCTCCAAGAAGGATCTAGAAACGTGTCATCTTCCTGGATTCCTATTGGCTGGCTGGGAAATGTGGGGATGGAAGACTCGCTATAAATGCGTGCGGCGAACTGGCAAAGATCAGAGATGGCGAAGCTTTGAACTTGTATTTATGCTGGTTTTAAGTTAAGTACTAAGGCTATGTTATGTAGGCTTTCTTCTGTAGAAGAATTTGGGAAAATTATATCTATAAAAAGTCTATTATTCATAAATTATCTTGTAGTTATTATCATTGATGCCTTGTATTTTTAACCTTAGGCTACAGCAAGCTTTGTTATGTAAGTAAATTTTTGTGCAACAGCTGCAGTTTCATATGAATTTAAACTTGGGCTTCAGTAAGCCATGTGATATAAACAGTTTAAACTTGGGCAACAGTAAGTCATGTGATGTAATTGTTTGGGCAAAAGCAGTTTTTTTTTTAGACTTGGGCTATAGGAAGCCATTGTGGTATTTATTATGTTGGAGTTAAAGTTGAGTAAAAGTAATTCACATATTTTTCTTCTCATATTCAGAATCATTATAAATATTAGAATGTTGTAGTCATGCAATTTATTGTCATTTATGATTATTGTATTTGTATTGATTTTAAGGCCTAAGAGAAAAAAATTGTGATGGGATACATCACGGCCGTTAATAAATTCAAAAGACAAAATTCCGCATTTAAATCTCTAAATGTTTGATCTGCAACTGAAGTTCATCCTAATTTTGTGTTGATTCCCTCCCTTGGGGTATCACTACCAGTCCTTGAAATGCATTGCAGCAAGTTGCCATTATTATTATTTTTTTTTTTACGAAACCGCTAAACGAGCATTATATGTGTATATCTATGAAAAGAACACACACTTCCAACAATGTCGCGAAAGGTTCAAAAATTCAGCACGTTTATTTAAACATAATTTTCGGGCCCCTCACAATGGCAAAAAAAATCTGAGGTTTCAGACTGTCGTATCCGTAAAAATTACAACGGGATCCGAAAAACACAACTACAGATAAAAGCGTTAGACTTTGAGCTAAGCTGGCTACAAATGAAATAATGTGGTCACCGCTTGAAGTCCCACTGGAAAAATAATAACAGTAAAGTAGTGTACGCCAGCTGATTGGCTAGCGCGGAGAGCCGATAATATAATACAAACGTCGGCGAACTGCAACCTTACCACTCCTTCCTCACGCACACAAACGCAGCCTATCTAGGGAGGCCCCTTAAGGCTTTCTTGACAACAATACCTGTAGTGTAATAAACTGGCGAGACTCTGGCTTATAAACCTACCAGTTAACAAACCCACGCAAAAAAAAAATTGTGCATTGTTTTAAAATGAGACAGGACAAAAGAACATTACTTATATTTTATTTCTGCTGTTGGCTGTAAAAGTGTTCAGATAAGGGCGGGAGTTCTTCTGTTTTCGCGGCTCTCTAGCCACGCGTGTGCCAGCCACTTTTTTTTTCTCTCACACCCGCGTTCCACAACTACCTCCCCAACATACGCACTCAGATACGAGAGGCGTAACTACCGCGCGACCACGCCTGCTTTTGTTTCAAGTGAATGCCCGCCGACTGTCCCTTGCGACACTAATTCCCTTGGCCATCGGACCGGACTCTTATCCTCTATCCCTGTCCTCCCTTCCTAGTTGGTAGCACCGTTTTCTCTACTTCTCTCGCTGCCGGGCCTCTTCTCAACCACTTCCCCTGCCCTCCTCGCAATACCAGACCCACCCCCGCGCACACATCCCTTCCCGCGACCCTGTAATTCACGCATGTGCGCGCGTCTCACGCAGCCGGCCGCTGTCCAGCTGACGTTGCTGGCTAAACTACCCCAATTCTCCTCTTTTCTCCGGGCGTGCCTTCAGCCGCAGTATTGGATTTTCCTCGCAAGCAAGCTCTCGCCGGGAAAGAAAACTCACTCTGAAATTGCTTTCTTGAAAAAAAAAAAAAAAAAAACTTTCATATCAAACAACGTCACGTATTTAGACATCAAAATGTATAAATATTCTGTAATTTAAACAATTCTGGGAAAGGATTTAACAATAATAACTTTTACACACAATACGATTTTGTCCGAGATAAAGTTTCTTCCCACATGGAACAAAACCTCGTGCAAAAATTTTAACTTAAAGTACATTTTTTTTGTTAAGGCTGTAGGCTAAACATCTCAGTTCAAATTCTGTTACAAGCAAGAAAAGTAATACTAGTTAATTAGAAGTATTAAACATGACTCGACAAAAGGAAGAAAAAGTCGTGACATGTAACTTACATGAACGTGAAAGTTATGTAATTCAGCCATATAAAATCCATTCCTGACGGACACTTGGAAACTGCGACATTTCGACTGAACACTTGCTCTACGTGGATGAAGAAAAGTAATACATTTTACATAGCCATTTCATTAATTTTTAAATTAACAGAAGTGTTATAATTTGAGATATTCAGGTACAATTTTTAAGTAAATTTCAACATACGCGCATAACTGACAAACCTCCTATCTCTTTCAAACGACGTGTTAAACATGTTAAACGTAGTCGTTTCTCGAGTACTTTCCATATTTGATGTATATCTTGTCAGAAATGTGCGCATTTTCTTTAGGTCGTTTGTTGTTTACAGCAATTGATATTTCTGAATCATGTACGAGATTTAAGCAAAATATTATCGTAATTTTGCACTGAAAGTAAGAGAAAAGATTTATATGTCTTCTTCATAAGGTTTGTTATTATTTTCGTATACTGGCAGGTGAAAATTAACAATTCTTATCTTGTAAGTCCTGCTACGTATAGTCAGACTTGTATATATTTATTATATACTTCTGTGGGTTTTAGTTTTAGAACTCTGCCTGTACAGGAAAAATGAGAAATGATCTGTGTTTAAAATGTGATTATAAATAAAGTTTTCTGTCTAAACATCACCACAGAAAAATATGAAATCCATACATATTCGTTTCTAAGTAGCTATAGTGAATGTCTTGTTTATTTATATATGTATCGTATATCAAAAAGTTAAAATGACACTAAAATAAAACAACAACAATTATTTGGAGAAACTGTTGTAGGACCAACGCTACGTTAAAATACTGTAAATTTAAGTGGCTCTCAATAAAAATTGTTACGTGAAATATTAAAATTTTCTGGGTAAATAACTTAAATTAAAAACTTTTCTAACTCCTTTAACATGTTATACCATACTGATATCACGTATTTTGGTACATAATCATAAATAATATTTTAATAATTAAACATCATAAAATTTACAAAAATTTCATTAATGAGTTTACAGTTTGTATCTCGTATAAAGGGTGATGTACGGCCATCTTTAATTGGCAGTATATTCCCCGCTACAATTTATTTGTTACGGGCGCCGTATACAGCAATTTAATCAACATGTTTTATTTTTTATTTTTACCAGATATTTTTATTAGTATTTTAGACACAAAATGTGACTAAATTTGGTTCTTATAATATTTTTTTATCTCTCATAGTTTTCGCGTAATGGCTTGTTAAAGTCAAAATTTTCATATTTACGTTTTAAGGACTACACTAAAACCAGCTGACATACCAAACTGAAAAAAAAAAATTCACAGTGGATAAAGACAACGCAGGCTACAATGTCACGTAAATAAAAACAATGAAGAAATGTTTCGCATTTAAGTATAAATGTTGAAATTTAATATAACAATTTGAACATTTTCATAATTTTATAAAAAAAACTAAAATGTTTTATTTAGTGGTTTAACATAGCTGAACTTGTAGCCTACAACATCGTTATTCACCTTGAATTTTTTTCAAATTGGTATGTCAGTTGGATTCAGTGTCGTCCTTAAAACGGAAATAAGCGAATTTTGGTTTTAACAAACCATTACGCAATAACTGTGCAAAATAAAAAATGTTTAGAAAAGAAAAATTTAGTCGCACTATGTGTCTAAAACAAGGAAAAAAACAGTGATACATATATAAAAATAAAAATATGGTGATGAAAATTGCGCTACATCGCGCCCTTAACGCGTATTTACATTTCTAAGATTTCATGCTCTAAATATAGGCATACAACATATTTTTTACATTGTAAGATAACATGGAAGGACTTTGTTACCTAATAATCTGAAACTATTTTAATATTTAGAGCGCGAGATGTCAAAAAAAAAGTTGATATGCCTTTACGAATGCTTGAAGCGGGAAAAATACAGTAAATTAAATATGGCCGTGCACCATTCCCCTTAAGTGAATGATGTAGCATAATCAAAATATCTAAACTTACAATTACAGATAAATAACACACCCTACTAAAAAGTGATAATAACGTACGCAACCTTTATACCGCAAATAATTTTGAAACAAAGATCACAAAAACAATAAATGTTGAGGACAAAAACTATAAAATAAACTATGTCACACTTGTTGCAAGAAGAATGGTTAGATTTTTTAAAATTAGATATATTTTTGTTATTGTGCTTTATTATTTAACAGTGGAGTCGTCTCTTTCATCTTCCATGTTATGTTTGTTTGTAAGCAGAGGAATATCTCTGTTTTTGAAAGTATTCGTTGTTAGTACTGTTTTCTCTTGATGCGAAGTTTTTCTTCACGTAGTCCTTATTTTCAGACATTACAGGGAATGGACGAACTCCAATCAAATTCTGAATGCAATCTTTAATCAATCAAGATTTTTTTTTGTCTGCGCCTCTCGCTGACATAAAAAGAAATAATAACGCTGGTCGGCGAGGCGAGCGGGCGCTTCCTGCGTCTGCTATCTCGATGCGTGCCGCTAGATTGCTGGATAAAACGACACGCCGTGTGAAATGAAGGAAGCGCGGGAGGGTGTAATAGCCGCGTCGGCTCGTATATTTCACGTTCCACAATCTACACCTCATCCCCTCCCTGAGCACCACCCCCTTTCCTCGGGAAAGATTCCGCTGCAAGATGAAACACTTTGTCATGTACTGAATACGCTAGCAGGGATGTAGGCCGGAGAGTTTTGCCATTCCAGAGCAGCCGGGAAAATTTGCGAGCGGCAGATGTTAATTTGAGTTTATCACTTCCACGCAAGCGGCAAAAGGAATTGCTGTTTTTTCCCCCTTCTCGTCTCGCCGACCGGCAAAAACCACCCCTCTCCCGCGCCGACGTTGTAACCCATTAACCTTTGCCTCGTAAAACGTAAAGAATTAATGCCCGAGGTGAGTAAAACTTGTAACGTACTCCTGATCTCCAGTTATGTTAACGAACGATAACGGTGTGAATGAGAACTCTGACCTACTTGTGGCGTGTTTTTCCGCGAGGGAAACAAGCGCTTTTCGTGTCATATTTCGGTTGGAGGGTCAGATATGTCTTGGGTCTGATGATAAGCCTGCAGGAAGACGTAGGAGAATGCATGTCTGCACTACGAAATGTTTTCTTTCGGCTAAGGACATGGAACTTTTTCGAAATGTTTCTGTGCGAGACTGTTCCAATACCTACCGTCCTCCATTGTCAGTAACGAGATGTTTTAGCTCATGACGTATCTGTGTTATACCAGCTAATCGTATAAGTGCGATGTCGCAATGACATAATTCTTATTAGAACAGTCAAATTAAATACACCATGAAGCAAGCAGCGGATGTGGAATAACACGTCGGTGCAAAAAAACATTTCGCGAAAGTTTATTTCTCCGCTAATAGTGATTGCCTTGCCATCAGAGAACCGTGAGCAAAGAAATGATAAGGGAAACACCAGTGTGTGTATCAAATACCCTCAGTGAACCAACACGTGGGCTTTTCGAAGTGTTAAAGTCTGTTTCATGTGACTTGTCCGTATTTTGACATTTCTCTTCTGAGAAATGTGTCTGAGAGTTCCATTGTTTGGAGCCTGAAACCTACCTGGCTTCCTGGAAAAGCACGGTCTCCACAAACCTGTGTACAGACACGTTTCTCAGAAGTGAACTGCCAGAATACGGAACACTTACATGACATAGACTATACTTCTTACGTGACTTCAAGCAGTAGTTGTGGATTTTGTTGAAAGAGACTCTTCAGCAAGTCTACTCATAGGTCTATCTATAGGTACGCTTCGGGAGCCATGACCTCAATCGGGGTTATAGCTGTCCAGTCCTTGCCTTCTGCGATGCGTGCGCCATTGTATGAATTTATTCTGTTGTTGACGTGTAGGGCTCTGCCGTGACATGTATTTAGATCGTTTCCTTGCCTCGGTCCTCCAACCAACACAGTCGATTAGGTAGGTTAAGATAAACGTAGTAGTATCTTTGTGTATTTGTAACATGTCATGGTTTAAATAATAACTACATGTTTATTGTCTAGGAATTTTTGCAAATTGTCTTCGAGAAACCAACCATTTTCCGTGCTCTACACTTTGCCCACTGTAGCTGGTCGGATGGAGGGGGGGGGGGGTGGATGACGGGTGGGACGGTAATGTGGGGCAGTACGACTACGTAATTATTCCCTCCAGCTACGACAATCCGGTTCGGAATATACATATTTGTCTACACATGAGAGTGCTGCCAACCTTAGTGACTCAAGCATGTTGCGCAACACAAGCGCTCTGATCTGTAACTTGTCGTATGAGGTGTAACATGACACTGTAGGATCTACGCTGTCTATGGAGATAAAACCGCGTTTCAGACTGTTCGTTCCATATTTCGAAACACCAATGTATTTTTCTGAACTAAGTGTATAATTTTGACACTTAAGTTCGAAGACATGTATTGTTTAATATTGTTTTTTTTTTTTTTTTTTTTTTTTTAAATACGCTGCAGTTGAGTTCAACCGTCAAGTCTTAGCAAGGTGCCGCTGACGAGCGCAGCTTCTAGTGAATTCTGGTAAACTTACTTCAAAATAAACCTTCCCGAATCGTCGCTTTCTTTCAAATAGTAAAACAAATACTCTTTTGAAAACATAATTATAAAACTGCTGCCCTTTCTTATTTAGAATCTTTTTTTGCCATTTTTACAACCGGAGGTGTAGTGGAAAAACCCTTTCGAACTTCACAATTCCACAAAATATATGCTGCCTACTGCCATCTTTGAAATCACATCCTGTCAACTTGTTCAACTGAAAGTGCATGATTCAGCAAAATAGAGCATAGGCAATCTAAAAAAGTGCTTGTAGATGTACAATTTTCGTTGTACTGTTACAGTTCCTTTTAAAAGCACAAACAATTTATTTGTAAAATCTTTCGTTTATAAAGTAACAACGGTAAAGTTTGGGATAGTAGTAAGGAATTCCTTGGGTATACCGAGAGTTTCAGCGCTGTAATTTTTTTTATTGACAAGGTATTTCTTTGTAGTTTTACAAAATTTTATAAATGTACTACACTTTTCCCTGTAAAATTGTTTGTAAATGAAGCTACAAGGATTTTTTTTGTATAAAAAGTAGGAAAAAGTTGTAGCCTACCAACATCACAGTTTCGCGGTAATTACATAGTCATACAAAATTCACGTATTTTGGAAAACATTTTCTGGGGAAAAGGTGAATTTTCATATCGAACGCTTACATAAACATAAAAACGGTTATAACTGAACTGTACTTTGAAAATATATAAATAAAACTTAATTAAATATCAGGTATATCAAGGTAGTCTAGGGAAAAGGTGCGTGGTATCCAAGCGTGCGGATGCGAATTCGAGTCTGAGTACATGTGCGAATAATTGTTTGTATTTTAAAAACTATTTTTATGTCAAACATATTTACTCAAAAGTAATTTAATAATTAAGTAAAGTGTAATTATTAAATTAAAATTGGTAATTCAATTAAATTTATTATTTGTTGCAAGAACAAATAGATGGATATTCCTTGTCAATAAAAAATAACGTATGCTTGTAATTTTTTACAAGGACAAAAATTTTAGATTTACGATACATTTCTTTGGAAACTGGGTTTCTAAAGATTTTCCTTGTAAAAGTACAAATTTTTTTATAGTATGGTATCACTATATTTCGAGTCATTCGACATATTTGTAAATTGAAACTGTACTCTTCCCATATTTATACAAGAAACATATAATTGTGTTATTTACAAATATATATATCTCGTTACTTATTCCTTTCTTTATGACATAAATTGCTTGTCTAGGACAAATTTTGAAATACTGATGTTTTCCCGTGGTTTTGTCATATGATTTAATACGGAAACCGTACGAACAAATTTACTACGTGATTTGCTCAGAATATTTTTTCAGTGATAAATTTATATGCAGAATGATCATAAAATAATACCCCAAATTTGAACGACTGTATAACCAAAACCAAACAACACATAACCTTATTTGACCAGTCAAATGAACCGTGGAACAACGAAGTTTCTTTGCCACATCTTCATAAACGTAAATGTGATAGCCACGCGTAGCCCAAACAATAACTACGCGATATGCAAACTCGTTCCACAATCTTGTCTCCCACCAAAGCAATCCGGGTTCGATTCCCGGCGGGGTCAGTCTCCGGATTTTCGCATGTGGGAATCGTGCCGGACGATGTCGTTCACCGGCGGGTTTTCTCGTGGGTCTTCCGTTTCTCCCGCCCCTTCTTTCCGGCGCAGCTCCATACTCACCTCATGTCACCCCTTACCAGCGCTTAAGACCTCGATGTTGAGGGCTGAACTAAATCTCTCACTCACTCTTGTCAGCATGTTCGGTGTTATGGTTTGGATGGCGTCCATAAATGTCGTTTTGAGGTCAGCAATTGCAGCCAGCAGTGGTGGAGGAAATACGTATGTACCTCCACATAATAAAACTGCACGTTGTAAGGTCTGGGCTTCTGGAGGGCCAGTGATGACGATGTCAGTCAGCAGCTGCTCTGCGACCAATCCAGCGTTGTAACAAGATCTCATTCAGGTATCAGCAAACAACAAGGTGCCAATGGGGCGATACACCATCCTGCTGGAAAACGTAGTCCCACGCCACCTCTTCTAATTGAGGAAATAACCACTGTGTTTACTTCTCCAAATAAATAACGTTAATATTCCACCGTTCATTTGACCGGTCAGCCAAGGTTGTAGGCTTTTTGGTTTTGGTATTATAAGACGTTCAAAGTTGGGGTTTTCGTTTCTGATTACTCTGTATTTTCTTTTTGATTACTTGACACCAGAACACGAAAATTTCCCAAAAGTTATAGGAAAGATTTTATTTATATTGTGTTTGAAGAGCAGGAAAGTGTTAATTAATGTCAGTAATATAAACGAATCATATAGCTTGTGCACTAGTTAACATTGTTAACTTGCGCTGAATTCGATCAGTGTTGTAAACATTCTAAAAAATATTAATTCTTTCATATTTGATTTATAAACAAGTTTAAATTTACACCAACACACACATTCACCGCTTAAATATCATTCAATTACACTATCCGTTCATATGCATACATCAATATAATTCGATGTTGCCTTCCTGATAAGAAAACTAAACTTAATTTTTCTTTTACTGAAAGCTAATTTTTATGAATTATCACAAACGTAAACACCACTGTGAAATCTAGTTCGAAAACTTCACCTTTGAAATTAATTGACTTTTTCCTTGACATCGTGTTAAAAAAGGTTTCTACAGTCTTGAACAATCTTTTGTTACAACTTCAAGAGCCAAGTGTTATCCCTGAGCATTGTGTTGTCACTACCTAGTAGTGGCCTGGAATTTTTTCTCCACCGCCGGCCAATTTCTTGGTTGCACATGTGGCGCCGCCGTAAAGATCAAGCATGTGTGCTCTATGGAGAGCGAATTCTGACCTCTCCGCTTGTCTTCCTTCCATCCTTACCCCCGGCCATTCTATCTGGGCCGTGTACTCGGCGGCCACTTCCCGCGAACCTTTTACCTCTCTTCCTCACACCCTCCTTCCTCTCAGCTTCTCCGTTCCACCGCCTCCGTGTTTGTCTTCCCACGCTCGTCCTATCCTCTGCCTCCTTCTTGGCCCACTCGTTTTCGGCACTCCCTATAAAACATTTGCTGGCTGCGCGCCTGAAGCCTTGAGGCATTATGCTAACCCGCACTGCAGTAGAGCCTTTGGCGCTGAGAGGTGGGTCAGGGGGGCCGGAGGGGGAAGAAGAGGAGACGGGTCGTTTTCCGGAATACAGTCACGTCCCCTTAATAGTTGAGCTTTTGTCTCCATTAGACGGCGGAACTTATCGGCTGTTAGGCGAGGCGCATCCTGCCCGCAGGGCGCGAGATGGTGAAATATTGAAATTGCGGTTTCCAAAGAGCCCGCATCAACTCGTGCGCGTGTGCACACACACACACACACACACACATTCACAAGCCCACGGGCACACACGACCCCTTTTCTGAATTTTAAGGATGCCGATATTCTTGCGAAATTCGGTCTGGGTAATCAAGGCTGCTGATGTGAGTGTCTTTACGCGCCGGGCAAAGCCTGAATACGTAATGCCAAGAAGACTGCACATTTACACGTGGGGATGCTCTTAACTTCTAACTTGTCTTGGGAAAGAGATGGTTGGGAATTTTGGCTCTTTGATATTTTGTTAGAGTACGGTACTTCTTTAGATGTTAAACGTTCTTCTGGGTCAATTATTGTTCCGTGCAATAATTGCATTATATTTGTTGAAGAAAAGTTAGGAACACAAGTAAAAATAAATAACTGAGTTTGTTTAGCGTCGTCTTAAAAGGTGTTGTTTTATATGCTTAAACCACAATACCACCGTTACTATTTCGCGATTATGGCATAGACATGTTGATAACAATCACTATTAATTTTCGAACACAAATCTAAATAGGCTAATACATAAATTAATATAATATCAGCTTCAACATTTTCATTTTTTTCTATATATTTTAAATAACATATGTTCAGTGACGTAAATAAATAGCGCTAATGTAATAGCCCGAATGTTAGTCACAGATAACTGTTTTACGGCCGATACTTTAATTTCGTTCCATTTGTTGGTTACATTTGAATTCTCAGTTTGTTAGTAGTGACGTATTTTTAATGTGGCTGTATTGCTATAAAACTACTTATGATTTAAAACTAGCTATATACAAAACTAGAGATTATTTGCAATCAACTTTTCCTAGCTCAGTACGACAGATTTCTTGCAAGGGTATGAAACGTTAACAATTAAATATCTGTATAAAACTAAAACATTTTAGACATCATTAAGCCTACTCAAAAACTTAATAACAGTTTTCTCAAATATAATTTCCTACCAATGATATACGTGTCGAATTTCTTTGGCACAATCCCTTGCACCGCTGTCAACTAATTACAATTTCTGTTCCACGTAATTAATGTAAAAAAGTGGATTTACTGTTTTTTTTGTTTATTGACTTGCATTAACAATTTGATTTCATTGAATGTGACCAGCTTTAGTCATCTTATGTAGCACTTGAACAACGGCTCCCTCTTATTTCAAACAGGCGTTGTAACCCTTGTACTACGAAAACAATGAATTAAGTTTTATATTTCATGGACTTAGATTTACAGTGGTGTTGTTTTGTTTATAATATGAATAACAACGACGCTGCTAAATATTTGTGACTTGTACCACTATAAATCTCAGTCCCTCATATCTTAAAAGTTATCCGGAAATACGTATAGCTGACATAGAACGTGATACACGTAACACGTTGCTACACAAGCGCCATGTAAACTCAACGCGTTAAACAAACACTGAGCTCATAAAAACTTGTGAAGCGGAATATGGCACGAGTATGTTTTTTTTACGCGTTCGTAGAAGTACGAATGCTATAAGGATGACACATGTCGCACATCACGCTTTACCCTAGGCACAAGTCACTGATAGCTCGCGTCTATGAGACATTCGTTATTTATGACGTTGTATTAAATGTATATTTTTTTGTACATGCATATGTATTTAAAAAGTTTCTGCACCAAAATTTTATACCTCAAATGGACTGCAGAATTAACCGTTTCCATAACGTTTAGTCGTGAAAAAAAAAAAATTAAAAATTATTATGGAGTTGAAATGGGTATGTAGACATATCTCAAGCAAATTGAGATATTTTCCAATAACCGACTGTTGGCCAAAGCTTAACAAACCACTCGTCAGTTTGAGCAGGTGGCTACCTAATGTACTTTGCTGACATAAAATGTCGCTATTTACAACTCGAACTAGATAAGTATAAGCTTACACTTGTATAAAGTTCTCGTGTAATTAGATTCTAATAGTTACATTTATAGCCTTCGATAGTTACCGAATCAGGAAAAACGTGAGTCTCAAATATTACTTGGCAATTATATTTACAATAAGTGACGTTGACTGCGGAGCGCAGGTACGTCACGCAACTAAATGTTGCGTTAATGTTGCTAGATTTCTACGCTCTTTTTATGCGGCGTGCAGCTACATTATACGACTAAGTCACATTATGTATGTGACAAAAAATTAAACACCGTTGATACAGATAAAAACAGTAGCATAGTACCACTTACAGGCAAATCGATAATCTGTGGAACGTGCATTCTTTGACTGGATTTATTTGCTTGGACATACTCCATTGCGAAATAAAAGACAGTCAAAAGAAAACTAAAAATAAAAATATGACGGGAAAACACAAATAAGCAGAGTATGCTTTAGTCATCAGCCTGATGACCTGATGACTAAAGCATACGCTGCTTATTTGTGTTTTCTCGTCATATTATTATTTTTAGTTTTCTTTTGACAGTCTTTTATATCGCAATGGAGTATATCCAAGCAAATAAATCCACTCATACACTCCCATTGCACAGTTCTTTCAAAGATCATACGTGCATTCTTTATAGTTCGTTAAAGATTGTAATATAAACTCTTCAAAGAAATGTTAGTATATTTGATAAGTATTCGATATCCAGAAATGTACACTGTCGTGAACTTTTAAGTACAGAAAAATCTGTAAACACAGTTTACAACTTGAACTTATTTGTTGAAATCATTGTTTACTGAGTGTGGATAGTTAAATACGTTATGTGAGTAAAGTAAATAATGGAATCTTAAAGTAAAGCTTTACAGCAATAAAACAACACTTTATCAGTTAAATTTTTTTGAGAAACAGAAAGCATTATTTCTTGGTTAGTAATAATTGTATACACAATTTAATGCATACAAGACGAGTAGATTAAATACATTTACAATTACATTTAATTATGAAACATACTTAAGTTGTTTCAGCAGCCATCATAGTACGATAGTTAAATTATTTTATTTGTTCTTATCATAAAAATTTAAGTATTTGTACATTAACTAATATAGAAATAATATATACGTGCAATTATTATTTTACAAAAAGACCCACATGCATGCGGATTTGAACCCGCGCCCTTTCATTTACACAGCACGCACTTAATCCCTAAACCACCTTAACTTACGAAATAATAAAAGTTCTGTTTGTGTATTATACCTTTGTCAGTGATTTGTATCGTAATAATTTCATAAAAACCCGTGATTCTAGTTCACTACAAAGTTTTGTTGTATTCTCCGAAGCTTTTACAGGATTGCACACATAACATGTAATAAAATATAGGTAGCATGAAATGAAAACTGTGTGTACTCGGCAGAATATTTTTAATCATCATATTTATCTTCATTCGTTCAACCTAACCTTACTATACAACCGGAGGTAAAAGTTAACACTCCACATATTATTACATATGCTACAAATACTTTAGACATGTTTTCTGACCATCACGAGTGTAGTAGCGCTTATTTTCCCTTCGTTAGCCACTGCTGAAGCCGCGAATGCGAACATACCTAATAGCTGCCATTTTAGAACAATGACTTCAACGGAAAAGTTTCGTCACTTACAACAAAAGCGTTTCATTGTTTGCAGCATCCATTTTGGCAAAATTTACCAAATCTGTATAGTATACGCAAATAGCATTCGAATGTTTAACAGTAGCAAATATCATAAGTAAAATCACGTATTTTTAAACATAACGTCTGAAGAAAAATTAAGTATATCCAAATAAGGGTTTAGCCTATTCGTAACATATTATACCAACAAAGTTGTATTGTCAAAGCAAATAAATTCATGCTGTAATTACAACTTTACGGTTGTCAACTAAGAACTATTTTATTCGCTACACCAAATTAGTACCAACCTTATTTGTTTGTCGGAACAAACAATTTTCCTCAGCCCGCGATAGTTTCCGCCTAAAGCCAAATTTTGACGGTCAGGTGATGAGGTGCTGATACGATGTAGAGGGATGTTACGGGGTACACAAAAATGTAGTTTTAAAAAAATAGTGAATTACTGTGCGTGTGCCCGTGAGGATATAAAAAATATGTTTAAATAATGGGGTGGGACAAAACTGGATACAGGGGCAGTAAAAATGTTGTGAAACGATTTTCTTTCCTTCAAAATGTTTCTAAACTGTCAATAGTGACCCATAACATAATATTGTACCATTTAGCACTTTTCTAAACTCTTTTGCTTAAGAAATATTACACTAAATTGAAAACCCTGCGAAAGAATTGACGGGTATCAACTTACCAATACACAACGTCTATAGTTAACCCGATGATAAGAGGTCGACCTCCGTAGCGTGGTTACGGGGTAATAAGAAAAACCGAGTGTGTTACTCGAATTGAATAATTTACACTTAAATTAGATATCATTGGCAATATGATAAAAGATTTCAAAACACACAATGCGATTCCTTCATACGTTTTTAAAAAAATCTGAAAATGATGGCAATTTACTTAATTTATGGCAATTGTTAAAAAAAAAATACAAATGGACTGTTGTGAGTTTTCAAAAATATTTTAGTGTTTTATCCATATTGTCTCATTTTAATGTGTAAATTATTTCATTCGAGTAAGACACTTCGTTTTTTGTCATTCCTAAGTTCCCGTAACTTGCGAATTCTGTCCTTGGCATGTTGCTATGGAAAAACTGAGAGATCTAAAAATGTTTTACAAGTCACATGGAACGTCTACAAACGAACACTACATCGTATAAACATATAATTTTTCAGTTTTGTCACGTGAACACTCTTAAAGCAGCCATTGCCGATTGTTTTCCTCTTTTCTCCCGTGTATTGATAAAATATTGCTCCAAGACAACATTTGTGTAAAAATAATTAAAATGAGAAAGAAAACTCGTAAATAACTTGAAGACGCCGTCTTCGGTTAGCATCATCGTGAAGTTCCGGTGATTAAATTTTTTTTCCCTTCGTATACTTTAGTCTTCATCTCTAATAATAATTCCACCGTATCCTGCGATAATGCGCGAGGCAAGAGCCGGGATTACAGAACTGCTCCTTCTTTTTTTGTGCGTTACGCCTGCACAACGGCTCCCATACACGAGAAATCCTCCACGCCAGACTACGTAATGAGGCTCTGGCAGCGGAAGCGGCCTACGCCATTAATATCCGCTTGTCACCGGGCTGAAAACTGTATTTCTGCCACGCTTCAGACGACCATTCATTCTAAATGCGGACTGCGCCATAAACGCGGCCACTGCAGTAAGAGAAGGAAACGAAGAAATAGCTTCTTTGGCTTTCAAGGAAAGATGTAAGAGGAAGCTGATATCACTTCACAAAATAATTGGCATGTGCATACTATTAACATATGGCTGACAAGTAACAGCAGGTCCCACATTGGTATTCCTTGTAGGCAAATAGGTTAACATACCCAAAAGTTTTTTTATGATTAAATATGGATAAGTCCGCATAAAGGCGTAAGAAAACTGAAACACTTGACCCGGACTAGAAATTGATGAAATAATGTGTTATATAAATGTTTTAGAAATTTGCATTGTCTCGTTATTCGGATTCTATTCTGATTGTTGGTTTGATGGTCACATAACACAGTTTTGCCAACAAAACCTAAGGAAACACGTGTGGCCGCGGCTGGCACAGTGGCTAGGGCACTCGACTCCCACCAAGGTGATCCGTGTTCGATTCCCGGCAGGATCGGTTCCCGGATTTTCGGATGTGGGAATTGCGCCGAGCAATCCTGCTGGTCGGCAGGCTTTATATGGGATCCCCCGATTCCCCCGCCCCTTAATTCCATCATATCAACCCTCAACAGCGCTTAAGGCCATTATCTTTCATTTCTTTCCAACATTTGCAAATAACTCAAATATTTTTTAACCAAATGCTTTGAAAAAATTCAAAACTGTGTACAGTCATACAACACAATTTTGGTAGCACGTTATACAAAATAACATACCGTTTGCTAGCAAAAAATTGTTTTGCTTCATTTTGGCTTATTTTGATAACAAAATACGTGATATTTCAGGGGCGAAAATTTGAAAATCCGTTTGGTGTTGCGACAAAAAAATTCAGCTACAAACGATGATATATGTGTTAAAACTGTAAGATTAATTTTTGATGTATGTATTAATTCGTGTTAATAAACATTTTCGAAACCACTGCAAAACTAAAGATGCAAGTCAAAATCTCTTCACTATTCACTAAGTAACACATGTTTGCCCTTTTCAAATAATTATAAACATATTGAAAGTGCAGGTTAATTTAATCGTTTTTTATATTCATACGCTACGTTCCCATGCCAATTAAATAAAATAAACTACAAATCTAGATTATTTTAACCTTCTAGCCAGAATTCTTGCTTCACATTATCAGAGTTGTGCGTCTTAAAAAATCTAAATGGACAACACGTATGCCCAGACGTAAAATTATATAGTTGTATTGATTTTGGAGCATCATAAAGAGTGTAACTTTAGCGTACTCCACTGTTATTTTATCGGGAATGTTTTCGAAATTGGCCCCCTTAGGTGGTGAAAAGGAGTGAAATGTTTTTTTTATAAGATTCGTTTACATAGCTCGAACCCGACAGCCTATTGTCGCGACTTTTACATCAGTGGGTCAATCATAAAAAACACATTAGTTAGTTTAGTGGTTTTTCGAAATTCTAATTATAAGGGGGTGAAAGGACCGATTAATTATCGATTTATATCGAACCCTTGATATACCGAATTGCTTTATACTTCGAAATTATGCTGATGTTAATACCGAAAAAGTTGTTTTTCGATTTTTTGGAATTCGACTCCCAATGAGTAAAAATGGGGGAAATGTGTTGTTTAATAATCGTCTGTACAGTTCGAATCCAATAGGCTATCGTGATTTTTACTTCAATTAGATAAGTATACAAATACTTACCATAGGACTTCAAGACGTATCGAAAGTCTTTAATTAAAGGGGTGAAAAGTCGTGAAATGTGTTTTCGATTATCCTTCCATAACCATCGAACCAGTCGAGGTATTGAAGTGCTGTTTGCTCCAGAATGATGTTTACATTATGACTGAAAATATAGTTCAGTATATTTTCAAAAATCCAGCACCAAATAAATAAAAAAAAAAAAGGTCAAAAATGGTATCGATTGGTGATCGATATATATGGATCTAATTAAATTTGGAGGTATTGCCACGATTTTTGCTTATAATTAATACTTATTTAAATACCTGAAATGTAGTTTGTTGAATTTTAGAATTTTTACATCTAAGGGGGTGAAAAGTTATGAAACGGGATGAAAGGTGCTTTCAATTAATTGTCTGTAAATTTTTAAATAAAGTGGCTATCGTCACGGGTTCCTCTTAAATTTGACGCCCATACAATAGCCTTAATTGTCTATGAAATTTTTTTCGAAATTAGAACTCTGAGGGGGTGCAAAGAAGTGGAATGTGTCGAAGATAAACCCGTGAATGCTATCAAACACGCCGAAATATCGAGTTGCTTTTTGTTTTATGAAGACGAAGACTTAAATTCCAGTAAACAGATTACAGAACATTTATAAATTTGAACTCTTAGAGCTGTGAAGGAATGAAAAAAAAAATTTAATGAATTGTTGATTACACCTTTACACTATGGCTTGTCGTCGTGATTTTCACCTCAGTGGGATACTTACACGGATTTTTAACACGTGATGGTCAAATTTTGCAAAGTTCGGTCACTAAAACTGTGAAAAAGGGCAGAATTTGTTTTCATTCGTCGAGTGATGTCTACCAAACCGCAGCTGAGACATTAAGATATTTTTTGTTTAGGAACGATGCTTACGTAAATACGAAAAATAATTAGCTCAGTTTTTATTATGAGAAAATAATTCACAAATACCCGGTTGTGTGGTCTGGCGGCGGGAAGGGGGGGATGTAGACTTTGTAAACCTTTCACAGCAGACGATCCAAAAAAGCAAGTAGGTACAGCATTATAGAAATAATTTATAGGGAAGTTTACATTCTGTAACTTTACCATTACATATTATGGATGAACAACCTCTATGTGCCCAGTGACCAAATATTTTAGGCATATTAATTTTTAATAATTTTAGACAGTACGTGTTGAGGGCATTGTTCATCAATAATCGCACTAGATGTATACGAGTCATTATATCACGTGTACCAGTCATACCAACCAAATACTCTCTCATATTTAAGGTATATTAGCTATGCCTGTGAATAAGGCCTGGTACACTTTTTAAGTTTGGCGGCAGGGATATACTAAGGATAGTTTTCACACGACACCTGTAGATACGTAGCCAGCTGCGATTAACCCGCCAGTGCTCGGGTTGGGTCTATTTTTTTTTTTTTTTTTTCTGGCGAGCCCCCAAATCCCGCTACGCCAGCGTGTACCCCGTCTCAGTCTATGGGTACTCCGGCATGCATTAGTAACTAGTTATATCGCAAGGAGGGATTGAGTTGCGTCTCAAGGCTAAGCCTTATACGCCTTAGGTAACGTGCAGGTATTAGGAGGTCGCGGGCCTCAAGGGCTGAGCAGGGTTGTC